>JZLH01S0006822.1:0-13490 GCA_001188425.1 Eucidaris tribuloides | reverse complement strand
TAGATCAGTTATCAAAGTTTGAGAATTCTTTGAACTGAAGCTCCACAATGTTAGCCTATTACTTTAAAGGCACTGTATAACAGTGTTTCCAGTTTAAAAAATCTGAGCTGCATGATTCCCCATGCTACCAGTGTCTCTGACATGGTCTAAAAATGAAGCCCTGAAAAAATTGCAGTTTAAAACGATCAGTAAGTGCTTTAAAAAAGTAAAAATCATTGAGAAACCATTCCAGCTTTACCCCATAGACAGCTGTGTTGCAGAATTTCCTATCGCCTGATAGGAAATTAATGTGCCAATTTGTATCAGCACGTATTGTACTAGTGACAGCATTACTGTCCAAACTTTTGTGTTCTAAGGTGTTTATTTGTCCATTCAAACTCTGTCAGATATGTCAGATAGCAAAGTTCGACAATTTTTTAAACGTGTCTTCCACAGTGTTATATAGCGTCTTTAAGGGATCTCCGTGCGCAGATGTCAGCGTGTCATGCAAGTTAACATTTTACACGCTGAATTTATTCTGAGGGGACAATAATGACAATTGTCAAATTGTTCTTTTCATATTCTCTTTGAATTTTGATTTCCTTATTGTGGTACTGAAAGTGGTAATTTTCTATAGATGCTATTAAGCACACTAGCTATTTTTTTTAGGTTCTCTTGTATAAAGACGAAGGAGAAAAATAATCATTACGATTGTTCAATGTAATTGTACGAATGTGCACAGTTAACATTCGCACGCAAAGGGTTAAGTTATTACATGAAAGATGGATGGGGAGGTGATGGACAAAGTTACGCCTTGCCTCTGGGATTTCTTATTTTTGATATGTGTTTGGTGCCTTGTATAAAAATGAATACATACATTATCCTTATAGTCGTTATCATGCTGATGGACTCGAGCCCTTTTTGTATTGATATAAAGCAGGCACCGAAAAAGTTTGCTCCCATTAGACCAAGAGATGGATAATAACATGGATAATTTGAAAAACAATAGATACATTGTGTACAGGTTTTACCTAATACACACGTGATCCACGCAAATAGGTTGTTGTTTTCCAATGATGATGTCGTAAATGCACTATTTCATTAAGAATACAAGACCGAGAGCCGTTTTTCATACTTTTATGTAAATATACAAGACTGTCAAAAGCATATAATGTAGCAGACAAACCTTCCAAACGTAAACTGAGCCTACATTTGAAAAGAGCCTTTTTTTAATACTTTTAAGTAAATATAAAAGACTGAACAAAGCATATAAAGTAGCAGACATAACTTTCAAACTTAAACTGAGCCATCATTTGAAAAGAGTCGTTTTTTCATACTTTTATTAAGTAAATATACAAGACTGAACAAAACATACAAAGTAGCAGACATACCTTCCAAACATAAACTAAGCCTACATTTGAAAATAGTTCTTGGAATTCTCTATTTGATGACATGGAAACTTAGTTTGAAATGACCTTTTAGACCTAAACCATACACCTAATTTTATCCAGGCGAGCCGCTATACCAGATTTTAATTGTGTACCGATTTACAATTAACTGTCCACGGTGTTCAATATTGTTTGATCCTCTCTTGGTTGGCCTATACACGTTGGAACTTCCGACTGCCTCATACCATGATGTTAATCACATCCGCCAGCAAACATTTTGTATAAATTATATTTGACCAGTTTTATACATCTTGGAAATCTAATTCCCATAGACAGGAAATTCATTACCCAGAGCGGTAGCGAGTACTTGTCAGTTTGGGGATGTCCTTCCGATGGTTTTATGGGAAAACCTGTCCGGGAGGATATAGCCTCTGACAAGGTCTCAGCGACTGCTTTAAAGACTATACAATCGTATAGTTTTAAAATCTGAGCTTCATGATTGCCCATGCTGCCAGTGTTTAAAGCCGAAGTTTAGTCTTGGGGATTTTTTGTTATTTGAAAGCTTTATGCCCCAAAGTCACAACCTTGCAATAATAGATTCTGAATGTCTTTAGTTTTTTTCTAATTAGTTAATGAAAAATCTCGGGGGGGGGGGGACCCCCGGAGATTTACGACTATATTTTATATCATAGCATCCAAAGGGTTAAAAGGGCTTTAAGGTTACATGTGTTATACCTCATCTGAAAGAGCAGACTCTGCTCTTTCAGATGAGGTATAGCTTATATAACCTTTTTAACCCTTTGGATGCTATAATGTAAAATATAGCGAAAATCTCGGGTTCCCCCCCCCCCTCGAGATTTTTATTAATTAATTTAAAAAAACTAAGACAAAAAGAAGGTTATATGAGTTATACCTCATCTGAAAGAGCAGAGTCTGCTCTTTTAGATGAGGTATAACACATGCAACCTTAAAGCCTCTTTAACCCTTTGGATACTATAATGTAAAATATAGTCGAAAATCTCGGGGGTCCCCTCGAGATTTTTCATTAACTAATAAAAAAAACTAAAGACATTCAGAATCTATTATTGCAGGGTTATGACTTTGGGGCATAAAGCTTTCTAATAACAAAAAATCCCCAAAACTAAACTTGGGCTTTAAAATGAAGCCTTGAAAAATTGCAGTTCAAAACGATCACTGTGTGCTTTTAAAAAGTGAAAATCACTGAACGACCATTCCAGTTTTCCCCCATAGACGAATGTCCAACATTTTGCTCAGGCGACAATTGATCAATCCAAACACTAACCCTATAACCCTGTTCTGAACGGAAACCCAATGACAACCCTAACCCTAATTCTTTGTTTTCTTTTGTCACCGGAACAAATGTCGGATCACCCCATAGACTGCTGTGTTGCAGAATTTTCGTCTGCTGACAATAATTCATTTGCCGATTTTTATCTGTACATATTTTACGAGCGACAACATAACTCTCTGAAGTTTTGTGTTCTATAGGGTGTTTATTTGTCCAGTCAAACGCTGTCAGATAGCAAAGTTTGACAATTTTTAAAAGGGCTTCCACAATACTGCTCCCATGACAAAAGGGCATAGCTGACATTTTTTTTTTCAAAATTGAGTTATATAGTGTAGGGGACTCAGTACATCATGTTAAACATGCAGGACAAAAAAATACTAATCAGAAGCGTCCCTTTGTTTCATAATCCGCTTGTTGAAAAGACACTGAATAGGGCTTTAAGGCTTTGAACAAAAATACATTTTGCTCAATTTCTCAAAAGCACCAAACTAAACTGTCAGTTATGCCCTTTTATCATGGGGGCAGAATATTATATGGTGTCTTTAAAATCGGTCGATAGCGCGAGACTCCGATAGAAAGACATAGGTAAGATAACTTTACAATCGGGAGATGGATACACGATCGGCGCAGTGACAATCCAGATTGTATTGACTTTCGCAATACGCCACAGTGTGGGATATACTCAAGCAGTCACTGAGGCCTTGAAGTAAGGCTAGTGAGGAAACAGAAATACCAGTTCCTTCCGTTACCCGGCAACGGAAGACGATAATTTACAAGGTATACTCGGAATTCGAAATTCAGGCGTAGTCTACAGGTTTCTAAACTGCTATTTGTTTAATTCTACAGAACGATATAATCTAATATGGTATCCATGACCTCCAATAAAATCCTTGAAGTAGTATTGCACAAGTATCAGTCTGTGGAGAGACATCCAGAAATCAGCTGGTGTCAGGAAACAAATATTTTTTTAATTAGTTCTTAGTCATAATAATGACGCCATTCACACACGTAAAAGATGATCGTTCGTTTATCCTTAATCCCAGTTCTCTAAAATTTTTGACAGCCGTCATACAGAATTATTCAGATGTAATCATGTATCGGAGTTTTAATTTGTCACCTTCCTCGGTTTCAGACTAACTCGAATCCGGCTGGAAGAGACATTTGCGTAGTGACGTCACTGCATTTAAGACCACCAGTCAGTCATCAACACAACCACGATGAATAATAATATTACTTTCGTGATTATTAATGTGATGAATTGAAAACTTCCGTTACTGGCACGTCTTGTGTCGTAATCGTGAATAATTCAGCGATCATCACTGATCTGCACGCGAAAAATAAATAGCCTAAAAAATAATAAATAAATAAATAAATAAATAAATAAATAAATAAATAAATAAATAAA
Organism: Eucidaris tribuloides; assembly: GCA_001188425.1. NCBI lineage: Eukaryota > Metazoa > Echinodermata > Echinoidea > Cidaroida > Cidaridae > Eucidaris > Eucidaris tribuloides. Next base: position 9,409 of record JZLH01S0006822.1, on the reverse strand, counting down.
TGAATAAACAAAGAAAGAAAGAAAGAAACGAATAAATAAATAAACAAATAAATAACCCTATAAATACAAACATACATACATCCACACGTACATACATACATACATACACACACATACATACATACATACATACATACATACATACGTACATACATACATACATAAATCGTGCAGATCAGTGACAGGCATTAAAGTTTTATTCAATAAATTTGCAAGAGGGCGCTATGACTTCAAGTGATTTGTGACTGACCACGTCTAACATAATAAATTTGACTCAGAATTCAGCAGAAACGTCACCTTTATACAGTATTTCCAAAATACAAACAAAACAAAAGCGTAGGGAAAACAGAATTAAGTATAAAACAAAGTTAACCCTCAATAAATAAGTGTGGAGCTATGCATGTTGAAGTCTGATTTGTTGAACTTACCTAGAATGACAACGCAAAACGGGAATTTCCTGATCAACTCTCGAATGGAAAAATAACGATCACTGATATTCAAATCAACTCTTTGTTTGGGTTAGCTTTTCCGTGTTGTGATGGAGGAAATAAGAGGGAGAAATACCTAGTAGGGGGGAAGTCTTGATAAATAGTTATGTTGGAAACGAGATGAAGAGATGAAACTAAAAGATAAAAAAAAGGAGGAGGACGAAGATATCGAAAGAGACAGAGAAGACAAAACGGAAGAAACCATAAATTGCTGCTCAGCTTGAACACAATATTTTAGAAACATAACTTTTGTGTTCAATCGAAGAAAGACTGGACTTCATTGCTGTAGGCCTAACAACATACGACTTTAACAAAGAGCAAGAAGTTCGTGCGATCTTCTTCTCAATAATATTTCCCTCCTTATCTCCACCTGCCCCTCTTCCGTCTTCCGTGATTTCCGCTATAGCAGCCGAATGAAAGTAATACCCAGCGCCAATATCTGAGGTTATTGATGGCTTACCCACATGTTTGATACGAGCACGTACAAGGGGAAAGTCCCTCGTTTACTGTGTGGCACCAATTCCCAGTGTATGTGCCATCACATTTGTTAATCCGTGTAACTCACGATATCAAATTTTCGACAGCGTACTGAAGGTTGTATTTTGTGACGTCATTGGAATTATATCACAGAGATTTCTGTGAATTATCATCCGAGCGAAAAGTATAGGTATTAATTTGTGAATATGACATCATATACGTATTTTGATTAATCGTTTTGTATAGATTTACCTGCTGCGCTTATTTTCTACCTTTGGTATTGGGTGTAAAACATTGTATAAATACATGTCACATTTTCTTCCGAGTAAAATCGACATTTGTGAGTGGTTCACACACAAGCCATATACGGAAACGTGAAATGCGTTGTTTTCAAAACGACCAAAAATAAAAAGAAAAAAAAAAGAAATCCACACACGCCATATACATGATATACGGAAAAATAATGCGATGTTCTCAAAATGTCAAAATAGGGAACAAAACTGAACAATAGCGTCAGATCAAGATTTTTTTAAAGGGATGCAGCGAATCGTCTGTGTCGCGCCAGTGTGCCAGTGTTCGCACCAGTTGCGCAAAATTTGAAGAACTCCCGAAACAAAAACAAAAAAACTAACTAACAAAACAAACCAGAACAAACAAACACAAGAGTATAAACGTCAGCAGGTATCCGGTAGCGCAACAATATGTCTTATCGGGGAAATTGAAGGAAAGAAGGGGGCGTCAAATCCAAACTATAGTTGGTGCGTCGTCGCGCGAAATATGGACATGTCTATTGTTTCTATTTTCACCATCAAGGGCAGAAAACACTATATCAGGCAAAACAGGGTCACTGAACAACGTCATTGTACAGGCAGAGGCATCAGAGAGGTTGGGATCAATTTCCCGTAATTTTCAACCATTTACTATTTTGTGGAAGTGACCTCCACGATCACTCGGGATCATTTTGGGGCTAATCGTAGATGACTCGACAAAAAACAATCAAATTCGTTTAAATTCACTCATTCATTCTTTCCCAAAGTCGCACCGTCGTGACCTGTGAACATTCACATTATGTTTACGTTTGTATTTATATTTTGTTTACATTTGTATTCATATCGATATCTATATTTTAGGAGAAATAGAGACAGTATTGAAGTTGCTGTCCTTATTTTTATTTATTTATTTTTATTATTTTATTCTTTTTATTCTATTTTTTTTTGGGGGGGGGTCTATTCGTCCAAATGATGAATTCTAAACTGATAGATGGATGGATGGATAGATAGATAGATAGATAGATAGATAGATAGATAGATAGATAGATAGATAGATAGATAGATAGATAGATAGATAGATAGATAGATGGACACTCTAAAAATAATGAGTGAAAATATTCACTCTTTGAGGAGTGAGTTTTAAGAAAGAGTGAATTAAGAGTGAATTAAAAATGAATTTGGAGTGAAATGTGGGTTTTTCAATTTTAGAGTGACCTCAAGGATCACTCGATATCTCCGAGTGATCCTTGAGGTCACTTCAAAACGAGTGAAAACATACATTTTCACTCCAAATTCACTCTTTCTTGAAATTCACTCCTCATGCTCAAAAAGTGAATACTTTCACTCATTATTTTTTAGAGAGTAGGTAAATAATTATGTAGAGATAGATAGATAGATAGATAGATAGATTGATTGATTGATTGATTGATTGATTGATTGATTGATTGATTGATTGATTGATTGATTGATTGATTGATTGACACAAAAAACAAGTCTGTCAAAACGTAAGAAAGTGTGAAACAAAGAAACAATGTATAACAAGCTACAGTGGTATTCATCGTTGAAAGATTAATAAAGATCAGTGATTCACTGTCTCCGACGATATTATCTCTCTGAACTATATAGTCGTTGTTTCATTCACAAGAAAAGTCTACAAATAACAACAACATTTCAGTGAAATAAAGAGGCACGATATTAGACATGATAGATGTTCACCGATGTTCATTGTACTTTTGACATTGTAGCTTCCACACAAACCAATTGTCATCCGCCGTTTCCTCGTACTCGGCCTAGTTAGTTATGTGTCATATCGTGTAATCGATCGCTAACGAAGTCGACAAGGGTTGCCCCTCAAAATTTTCATTTCCCCCTACGCGGCCTGCGTGTTTTCCCCTACGGACACTACTTCCCCCCTACGCTATAACACCCCACTTTTCCATCTACGAAAGCAAGTTTCCACTTGTCTAAGTTTTAGACTGTTCTCTTTTTTGCTCTAATCCTGAGGCAGTTGAGGTGTGTTCGGGATTGGGGTAATTTAAAGAGCAGTCTATGACTTAGACTAGTTTCCCCTACAAAAATCCGCTTTTCACCTACGAAACTAAGTTTTCCCCTACAGAATAACCTTAACAAATGCAAGCAATTTATGTTTATTAAGAAAGTTGACGTAATTATGTGGTTTCTGCGCCTGGGAAGCGACCAACTAGGACAATGGATTTACCCAAATAATGTTTGTAGACGAATATTTTTGAAAATTGTCAGGATAAACTTCAGATACATAAAAAAAACCTACTTCCCACGTTACGGAAGGCCATTTCCCCCCGTAGGTATCCCCTGCAACCTACACTTGCCTAAAATCAACCACGATATAGAGGGTTTCCCCTACGAATTTCAGTCTTGCAGTCGACCGATAGTTTTGGGGCATACGTTGTCTATCAGTGCTCGGTATCATTTACGTAGGACTGGTATAACTATTACTCGATGAGTAAGCAATGAACGTGATACTAAACATAAAAACATGTGAGTGGATCTTAAAGGTGTATTGTCACCAGTTTGGAATCCGTCGCGAAAGGTGATGGCAGATTTGTTAATAATTATTGTAGTTAATTCGATTATAATTTCAGGTGAAGTTTCGTCGAAAATCGTAAAATTATATTAGGCCATTCAAGCACTGGCATAGCGAGGTAAAAAACAGTCCTGAGCCGTAAAATGTAACAATGATAACCCAAATCGGTGCTTTCCCTGAATTTGATGGCCTTTACTAATTGATATTGAGTAAATGATCTTTTTCTTTAGCTCTCTGGGTTGTTAGAAGTAATTATTTGGGTGTAAATTTATGTTTTCGTTTAGTTTAGAATTATTCCTGGAGTTTCCAATAAATTATTGAATTCATAAATAACATCATACAGTGTATATTCCATGAGCAGTACAAAATATAATATGTTTGAATAATAACTGTCAACTGTTGGAAACAATAGCGATATTGAACTTGCATAATAAAACCATTTAAAGCCACAGGCTAACAATGACCACAGTTTAAGAAAATGTGAGCTACATAATCCTCCATGCTCCATGGTGTCTTTGATAAGGTCTAAAAATGAAGCCCTGAGAAAATTATTTCACAAAATAATAAGTGAAAATCTACAAATTGACCGGATTCACGTGCCCATTTCCTCACATAGACTTACTGTGTGTAGATCTAGGATATTTTGTACTCCTCCCGAGTACTAATTGTTTATTTATTCATATCTTGCCAGTAGCAGCATAAATTTCCAAACTTTTGTATTCTAGGGTGTTTATTTGTCCATTCAAACACTACTATACATGTATGATGTATGGCTCAGATAGCAAAGTTTGGCAATCTTTTTAATTTGAAGCTCCACATTGTTAGCCCGTGTCTTTAAAATTAGTGGAAATAGAGGGGAGCAAGGTGTCGAGTGAAAATGAATATCGTATCTGATAGGTATGACAATGCTATCGTGAACTCAAATCATTGCCAACTCACTGTCTACTATATCATTCGCAGGACTTTTATGGCAAATGCTTTCGGAAACAACTTTTCCGGATTGCCAACATGCGTCTATATTGGAGGTACAATGAGAAAAGCAGTTGAGCGTTAGTCAATGAATTTACTAGTTTCACATTCTAGTCACAAAACATAACACATTGTAGAAAAAAATAAAATAAATAGGAGTGTTAAATTCAACAACCAAGGTGTTGTCCATTATAGATACCATACATACTGTTGGAATTGAACACGTTGGGTGTTATTTCAACACCAAACGGATTACTTCTGACACCAAAAAACACTTTTAACACCAAGGGTGCTAAAATTCAACACCATATTATCATTCTGGTATCAATATGCCGGAGAAATTTACCAGTTTTTGTTTTTGTTTTGATTTTATTTATTTTTTTTGTGTGTGTGTTTTTGGCAAGGTGTTCACGTAATTTGATTGCAAGAAACATATCGTACGCAAGCGCTGATTCCTCGTGGAGGAGTGTACTACCGTATACTGTAAAACTGTGTTTAACGTGTAAACATTTTTATGTTAAACATCTTGCTATTAGTGTGTTTGTTTAGAAGATAAATGTCGTGTTTCATATTACTAAACATCGGTGTCCAATTTCGAAATACTAGGTGTCAATAATCTAGACAAACATTTTCAAAAAAAAAAACGCCTTCGCTATCACTTTCTAAACACGCTTTTTACAGTGTATATATGAAAATAAACTTCGATTTAAAAAATATCCGAGAGGTGAACCAATATAAATATTGGACCTACTGCACCTTTAAAAATCTGATTGATGTCTAACTCGTAAGTTATGTTGTTAACCTTTTGCCAGGCGAAATGTCATATGCATGACACGACGGTTTAACAGCCTCGTGTCTCGTCACCCCGCGATCGTTACAAGCTCATCACTATCCAAAATATTTCCGGTCATGTCTTGTAGGTTTCACGTTGGTATTTCCGGTTAGTCTATTTACCTTTGTGTCACTGCCTGATCATGAGGCGTAATGATAATTGGTATCACTTATTTTGTTTGAATCATCACTCTCAATTGTGATTTATGGTCGTTTTTGTTGGCGTCGGCGTTAACTTTGTTTGGACGTAAGGTTATATTTTGTGTAGACGCTTGTTTGTTTTTTGTTTGTTTGTTTATTTGTTTGTTTGTTTGTTTGTTTGTATGGAAGGTCGTGTGTTCTGAGAAATGCGGGCGTTTTTAGGATTATTTATGCAAAGGTCAGTATAAACAATGTACAATTAAAATGTTCTAAGTCATCATTTACCCCCCCCCTCCCCCCATGTTCTGCAGAAGTCATGAAAACAATAGAAATTGTCGAGTAAGATTTCCCCCTTTTCCCTGAATAAGTTAAATCTGTATAACAAAAGATACAGGCGTCAGGGTTCAATAACATACTTTGTTTTGTCTATATACGTTCAAATTCGTTGCTTATGTTTTTTGCGTTGTGTATATCAATTGTTTTTCTCGAGAAATAGGGAAATCACTAACTAGAAAAACGACAACGAATCTTTTCATAAAGGCGTGTCAATGATGTCACATTTATAGTGGAAACCGAGAATCATTGACGAAAGCGTTCCCATATACAGTATGTCTCCATTCATCAAAGACATTATGCCAGGTCAACTAGGGATTACATGTATGTTATTACGTCGTTATGATAATAGATGATATGCCATTTTCTTAGATCACCATAACCACATTCCTTGTATTCAAGTGTATAGGCCTACGTGATCTAACCATAATTTTATTGTTATTCCACGTAGTTACCTAGAAATGATTGTACCGTTATTATTTTGCAAAGTCATCTTTGTATCAGGTGAAATGGACAAAGTTAGTTCTACGAAAGGAACTACTATCAAACTTTACAACAGTCATTTCATGTTTAAAAAAACTACAGCCCGCAAACCTACGAGTAATAGGTTAATCTTAGCGGTCAATATTCAAATCAACAACATTTTGGATTAAGTTCGCGGAATATTTGTGAAGAAAAGTGAAATGGATATCATTTAGTAATTAGACTAACGACTTTACAAACAACTGTTCGACAAATCAACTTTCGTACATGTAGACAAACAGTGAAAGATACAAAGAGAATTCTCGGTTTACTAATCGCTTCCCCTTATCTCAACCCCTTCCCCCTCGCTAGATAAATGCAATTATCTCAAACGTCACATATCGTCAGTCATAACGTAATCAGACGTTATGTTACTCATCCAAAATCCTTGTCAGTGTGGCGAAGTTTTCCCGCCAAAAAGAACCAGTTGTTGACTGATCAGTAACCGCAGGCATGCACGTTATGAATGTGTAAGGACATGTGAAATCTTTCAATCCCGGTCTTGCCTCGTAGCGACAAAGGAGGAAGAGTTGCTGAGCAGGAAAGCTGATATGTAGGCCTAATACACAGAAATGGAAATCGGGCTTTTTCTTTTGTGTATACAAAGTCTTCCATGTAAAACCAGCATACATAAAATTGTACAATTCCATTACATCTTTTTCCAACTTTTCAGGAAGATTCAAAGTTAATTTAAAATCCCCCAAAATCGACACGTTCAAAAAATTTCTGACGCCGTATAGCTCCTGTTACACGTCCGTTTGTTCGTGGTTTCTTTAATTCCCATTCCAAATACGAAATACGAAAATGATTATGATTGCGTAACACTGGCGACAATCCTGACATTCAGTATTCAGTATTCAGTCTGTTTTTTCATTTCTAAATATAACACAAATACAAAATACGAGAAAAACTATTACAATAAGAGAATAGAATGTAGACAAATTATTATGATCATCTACATATTACAATATTAATGCGTCGTTGTATTTTCATAGTTAATTAAATTTGCTTTTGTTAAATTCTGATAAAAGCATTGAAAAAAAACAAAGCTTGACCTTTGTATAAAATAGTTGAGAAAATAAAATATTTGGAAATACAGGGCCCTTCAAAAAGCACGTAAGAGTTTGTTAACCGAAGGGCCCGTTTGTTAATCGGAGGACCCATTATTTTTTGAATAAATTTCTTCTTTTTTTATGGAAACGTTTCAGAGCGGGTGATTTTCAGGGTATTATTTTATTAATATTCGGGTCTATCTTTAAAAAAAGGGGGGATATTATGTGTTTTTCTTCATTTACTTAAAGTATTCTATACCATTTATTTTCTTTTTTTCAATTGTGGGAGTCCCCTCATAACCCAAACGAGAGGCTAAACTTCAAACTATGGATTTGTCGTAAAAATTCATCTAAAGCAAAGGGACTCTGTTTTCGGCCAATACATTAATCGATAGTCACCTGAAGAGGGCAGAATCACCATTTGCATCACGACGACATCAGTTGCGTATCGAGACAGGACATGACTTAATTACAGTTAAGAATTCCTCAGTTTTAAAGTAGTAGTAGTAGTAGTAGTAGTAGTAGTATATAGTAGTAGTCAGGGTTGGGCTCAATTACTTTCTTCAATTACAATTACAATTACAATTACAATTTCGTGCCTGCCAAAATTTTCAATTACAATTACTTTTCAATTACAATTACCAATTATTTTTGTTAATTACAATTACAAATTACAATTACTTTCTATATATTCAAACTATATGTATGCGTATGGAGCTAGGTGATATTCTCGTCTCTCTTTTATACCCTGTCCACAAGTGTACATGTACCAATTTGTTTTGAATGCATTTGAAAGCAAGACCAAGAGAAGGTTATGGGTCGAGAATAGTGGTGAGGTGTATAAGTGAAAGTACACAGGATCATATTAATAGAATGAGTAATTGAAAGTAATTATGCTCAATTACATTTTTTTAATTACAATTACAATTACTTTCCTTTCAAAAATTTCTGTTACAATTACAATTACAATTACTCGAAAAATTTTTAATTAATTACGTAATTGCTCAATTACCCTGTAATTGAGCCCAACCCTGGTAGTAGTAGTAGTAGTAGCCCGAGTAGTAGTAGTAGTAGTAGTAGTAGTAAGAGTAGTAGTAGTAGTAGTAGTAGTAGTAGTAGTAGTAGTAGTAGTAGTAGTAGTAGTAGTAGTAGTAGTAGTAGTAGTAGTAGTAGTAGTAGTGGTGGTGGTAGCAGTAGTAAGTAGTAGTTTTGTAGTAGACACTGTAATGAGTGGGGACGAAAACACTGAACGTGAAATAAACCTCGGGTGAGAAAAAAATACTCCGCGAGGATAGGCCTACATATATATTTTAAAAATTGAAAAGAAGTCGGGCTTCAAAATTGGGTTCCTTAACTTCCTTTCCTTGTAAATGTAGGGAGTGCCCGCCTCTACAAACGCAGAGTCTGTTTGCACATAAACGCAGAGGGCGGCATACAATTTTTCCGCATCTAACTTTACCAAAATGGCAGCCTCCAGTGTTATCTCACGTGTTGTTTATCTTCCTGGGGACAATTTGACAGAAACCATTAAGAATGAACACTCTGGGAACGTAACACTTGGTCCAGGATTGAGACAAGATGGTGATCAAATAGTTTCAACGAAATCTGGTATTCTGAGACTGAAGAAACCAAATATATTTTGGATTGACTGTCATCAAAAACGGGTGAGTACAGCTGGCCAACACAACGGGCCGGCTAGGCTGCTCGCTTCGGAGCGCCGAGTTAAGGACGCGAGCGCGGTAGCCACTGCTCTGCGCTAGCGCA
>JZLH01S0006819.1:13314-25312 GCA_001188425.1 Eucidaris tribuloides | reverse complement strand
AAGGATAATAATTCTGAAGGAGGAGGAGGAGGTGGTGGATGAGGAGGTGGTGGTGGTGGTGGTTGTGGAGGAGGAAGAGGAGGAGGTGGTGGATGAGGAGGTGGTGGTGGTGGTGGTTGTGGAGGAGGAAGAGGAGGAGGTGGTGGTGGTGGTGGTTGTGGAGGAGGAGGAGGAGGCAGTAATGGAGGAGGATTAAATTACAGAAATGCGACTAAATTTTGAGCCGGGGATAATAACTCGATAACACTCTCTTGATTTTTCATCACTTCTTTCCTTACTGTAGGTGAATGAAGGTCATCCCCAAGTGTCAAGTTCTCAGCTGTGAAGTGGCCTAGTGTGCCCCCGACAACCATCACCACGGCGCCCATAACAAAGATGGAGAATGAAAATGAGGGAGAGAGACCGGTGAGTGTAAAGGATTATTTTCTGTTCTTCATTTCTCTTATTGCATGTCATGTCTAAGAATGTAGAACAGATTATGAAATGTTAAAGGCAGTGGATCTCATTTGCAAACATCCCCAGAAACCAGGAAAAGATAGCCCATGCCCTTAGGCTATTGATGAAGGGCATGTCTGTGAAATTTGGGGGTCAGTTACTTCCTAGAATTTGAAAAATATGAAAGACGTTCATTCTATGGTAGAGTCTTAACGGTCACTATAATTTCACTAAAACTGAGTTTCCAGGTCCTATATTTTTCTAAAGGTTCCCAGATGGCATTTTCTTCTGAATGCCATTGTATTTACACAATGATAATTTTTTGGGCATGCAAAAGAGATCCACTGCCTTTAAATTTGTACGGCTTTAATCATTATATTTATCACAAACATCACCACATCTTCTTCTTCATCATCATCATCATCATCATCATCATCATCATCATCATCATCATCATCATCTTCATCGTCATCTCCATCATCATCATCATCATCATCATTGTCATCATAATCATCATCTCTTCATCATCATCATCTTCATCGTCATCTCCATCATCATCATCATCATCATCATTGTCATCATAATCATCATCTCTTCATCATCATCATCTTCATCGTCATCTCCATCATCATCATCATCATCATCATTGTCATCATAATCATCATCTTCTTCATCATCATCATCATCTCCTCCTCCTCCTCATCAGCATGTTCCATCTGTTGACTTATTAAAAGTCTGTAATCATCACCAATTTTAAACAACTCCACATTTCACATGTCATAATTTAAATGTCATTTCCTTGAGATGGCCGTAAGTTTCAGCATTTCCCCAAGACTTTGTCCTACTTCTTGTGTTTGAATTGTTGAGTGATGTTTATTGATATATGTAAGTACAATAAGTCCATCATGTGGATAAATATCCAAGAAGTTTGTTTAGTCAAAATGTGTAATTTTTTGTTGTACTGTATGATTGTATCTCTGTAAAATATGTTGATCTCAATGTATATTTCATCTGATGGTGTGAACTTGTGAATGGTACATTTAAATTTGTGTGTCCGGAGATGGTGAATTCCACACATTACTCCTTTTTTCTTTTCAATTGTCTCACAAAAGATGAACACTGAATCCCAGAATATGATACTGTACACGTGTGACTGTTTTAAAATGCATTATACATGTAGCTTGTTTTCTTTTCAATTGCCACAGCTACCTGTACCATCTGCATACATGTCTAACCAGAGATATGTTTCCAAGAGAACTTATGGTGAATGTTGTGTGATGCAGGCCTCGATAAAAACATGTTTTTTGCCTGCCCGACAGCAAAATCTAAATGCCCAAATTCTTGGACGAAAGTAAACTCTAATTGTTCATTGTCTTCTTGGGGACTTGGGTATTATTTAACAGAAAAATAGGTACTGCCCAATTGGACAGTTTCTTTTTTTTTCTGAGTGCCCGGTCAGGATTTTCAGGTGCCCCAGGGCACCCAGGTTTGTCGAGCCCTGGTGATGTGAATATGCTATGATATGTCATGCATCCTTTTGAAATGATATGAAGCATCATTTTTAATGATACTAAGCATCACTTTAGAAATGGATAGCAGCATATCATATATCATGAATTCCAGTCTAAAAGCACTGTCGGATAGTCAACTATAATTGATACTGTTGCAAGTTTAGTTTTATGAAATTTTATCATTCAATGAGAATTCATTTCATTTGTTGAGTTTTAGTTCAATATTTTTTTCTCATCATGTTCTTTGCATATAATGTCTGACAAATCATGGAATCAAGGAAGTGCTGATCTTTTTTTTATATATAACTATGGTTTTATCTTCACAGACAATACCGATGAGCTGAAATGATTACTGTAATTATCTTACTGAAGAATAAGTGACATTTATTCCTGTGTGTGAACAACTGAACATGAACACACAATTTTAGCACTTTGTTTATGTTGCGGTAGGTCATACATATGTGTAGGCATCAAACTTTGGACGTACACGTAAAAGGGGGGGGGGGGATAGCATGACCAATCTAGCTGACGTCTTCATACATGTATGTGCAAAGTGATTATGTTGATTATAAATATTTGAAATGCTGGAGTAATGCTGAGCTGTTTTGAAAGCTTCAGTTTAAGTAAAAATTATTTAATTTTCAAGTTATTTAGATAGGACATTCTGCAGTTTGTGACATGAGGAATATTCTGTATGTTTTTATTGTGATGGAGAAGGTACCGTGGTATAAAAATAATAACAGCATCATACATGTACATATTATTTTTTTCTTACAAAGGAAGCTCAGCAATATGAAAGGCACACTGTTAGACAAGGCTCCACACCTTTGGGCAAGTAAAATTACCACTTTCAGATTTTTACTTGCCCGAAAGCAAAATTTACTTGCCCGATAACAAAAAATAATATGGAACATTAAAAATCATTATTTCTCTAATTTCAACCACAAAGGCTAGAATTGAAAGTTTGTTATTGAATTTGGGAGGTTGCAAAACGTGTGATATATGAATTCAAAGAGTCATGAAATTCTACATTTCTGCACAATTCATCATTAATGACACATAAAATACACATAGTCTTGACAGGAATACTGCATACTGCACAGTGCATTGACACGTGACACACAGTTGATGTTTTAAAAGCTTCCAAACCAAACACAGAAAATGAAGTACAATGAACAAAATGATGAAATTTTGTTTGTTCTTCGTTTTGTTTAACTGAATACAATAATTTCCACAAATTTTGTTCATATGTAGTTGGAGTTTTGGACATGTTTTTCCCATTTGATGATAAAAATTTTACTTGCCCAATCGGGCAAGTAAATTTTAAGATTTTGATTTTTTACTTGCCCAACATAGAATTTTACTTGCCCCAGGCAAGCGGCAAGTGCTAGTGTCGAGCCCTGTGTTAAATTTTGTTTTTTGTTTAGTTTTTATGGGAAGACAACATAAAAGATACATGAATGGCTGTAAACTGAAATACAAATTAAGTTTTATCATACATATGTATTGCATGGTTCTCTTTAAATACATACTGTTCAAACATGTTGCACTGTACATGACTTGTTGTACACGACTTGTACATGACTTTGTACATGTAAATGCAACCAGGCAGATCTATTTTAAGGAAAAACCATAACCTATAAATGAAATCTACAAGGAAGTAAGCTAGCTGTATCTATAACTTTCTGATTCGGGTGCCTATATGATATTCACCTTGATCAAGTCAGCACCCCGCGTGCCGTGCCGTGTTTGCGATCGATAACAGTTTGGCCACTTGTTTCCCCCCGGGCCGTTCCAAGAAAAGAAATTGATAGTAAAGGGTTTGAGTGAAGTGATATAAATAAATAAATACTGACATTTGCAAAACAAACAGACAAAACTGGTTAGGTGCTGAGGTATGGAATGTTTCTCCAATTAGATACTTAAACAATTGACATTGCTTGTCTGGCTCTCAGTTTTGTGTGTGTGTGTTTTAATCTGTAATTAGTGTAATGTTGTGGGAAGGTCCCATTTTCCATTTCTTCCTTTTTGTGTTCTGATTTGTAAACAATAGCACCAGCAAACAAAAAAGATACATGTATGTTGTAGCATGGACCCTACATGGTTGTAGGATCAGCTGGGTACAACCATGGACAACTAATTCATCTGGGCATTTTGTTCACCTTTTTCCAGTCAGTGGTTAATACTCTTTGTTTATAGTAAAAGCTTAAAGAAAAAAGAAAAAGAAAAAAAATGACTTGAAAATTTAGTTGCACCCAGCTGACTAGAGTGAAAAATAAACATAAACAACAACACAACACAATTAACAACATCAAACTAATGTAAGCAAACAATTCTAATAAATTTGCTCTCAACTTTTGAACGGGAAGACCAATTTTCTGATCAATGTACAGAGTATATAATTCAGTTACAAAATCCTAAGAAAATCGCTGCAAGATAGCTACAAGTCCCCAAGCAAGATCTGCAGTTTATCTCAACTGTGTGTAGAGATATTGTAATAGAACACATGATGTAATGAAACATGACAAGTTATTATAAATATATGAGCTTTTTAAAATGTATCTGTGTAACAAACTTGAATCTTTTCAGAAAATGACCCCTTCCCAACACTGATTTTGCACTGTTTGACCGATACATCTATCATCCAACAAAAATAATTAAACAACTAAACAACATACATGTACAGTCTAGCTACACGTACACGTAAGCCTCCCAATTACATTTAAGTCTACAGTGTAAGTAGAACTTATAATAAACTGACAGACTGACTCACCACCCAACTAATTAACAGACTATAAACTAATTGACTATTTAACTAAGTAACTAAGTACTAACTACTGTGTACCTAGCTGAGAAATAGCAGGAAAACAGTGAAATATAAAAATTCCTTCACTTTTGTGCATAAAGTTAAAACTATATACAGTTGCCATGCAGTGCTCTCACAGAAATCCACAGCTCAGATTGGGTGTGAAATAGGATCAGGCGTGGGGAAGTTATTAATGACTCAACTGTTGACAAATTATACTAGTTATTTTTTTTTCATTATTTAGTTGTTTCTTGGATCAAAATAGAAGTGGAAATAAAACCTGGAGAGCAAAATAATTTCAGTAATTAATTTCATCTGAGCTCTCTGGTAGTTTGTGGTTGTTGCTTTGGATATAGCCTATTGATTTTCAACTTGGAATGGATAACTGGATTCATATGTTTTGCTTACAAGTTGATAGTGAGTATCAATACCAAACATTCTCTGGAGTATTCATGAACCATATATGCAGTAAAGACTTACATGTATTGTTAACTCTGTCTCTACTAGTGCAACAAACCCCTATAGACATTGCATGTGATGTTCTCAGTGTGGTATTGAAAGGGTTGATTTAATGTAATTTAAATTTTAACTATACTTGTGGTCAGTGGCTAAATGAATTGTGGCTGCCCAGTCACACCACAATATTGGCAGAAATATATAACTTTATACACAGTAGCTCTTAAAAATATATTTAATTATAAGTGATGAACGAAGGAGGAGAGAGAACGAGAGAGAGGGAGAGTGGGAGAGCAAAGTGGAGACTCGGCGCGAGAGAGGCTCGGTAATAAAATCTGGATGTCTTCATCTTGCGTGGACCTGTAGGCCGACTTTGATCACGGTCTTCAGCTCCTGTCACCACCGTCCCGCCACTCGCATTTCACCTGCCCCAGGGCCGGGGGTCATGTTCGTGTCACCGATACCCCACTTCTTTTTCCGTACTCCATCTTCATCATATTCCGTGGTAAGTTTTTTTTTGGACTCTATCTCGTTCGATCTTTCCTTTTTCTTATCTTTAAAAAAAAAAAAATTTCCATCTCTCGCGTTCAATATTTACAGGCTGAATTTATTTTTAAATGAACACATGTTTGCGCTTGATGCATTTCCATATATATGAATGTCAATCATACGTGTGTGTGTGTGTGTGTGTGCAGGCTTCTGTGTGTCTGTCTATAATGATCGGATAGGTATGCTTGCATTATGACACATGCTGAAGTAGTATACGGATATCATTTATTGTATCTAATACATGTATAATGCCATACGTGATAATTTAGAAATTGTGATCTACATGTACATTATTTGACTTTTTCTTGAGATTATTATTTTTTTTATCATTGGCTCTTCAATCCTTAAAGTAGAGTCTGAACAATTTCAAATGAAAGTCATCGACAAATAATTATGGCATGATATAAGAAATAAATGAGATTGCCAGTCAGCTTTTAAATTGTTTCACAATTTAAAGTGTATTATTACTCCTAACGTGCCAGAGTATTTAAACCTCTATGGACTTTGTGTATTCGTGGTGCAGATCTGCGACTTCGGCACGGTAAGAGTTAATTGCTGTCATTTGACAACAATTGTTAAAAGAAATGAATACCACTGAATGGCGTTTTTGTTACTGACAAGATCCTGGAAACTGGGGACTCAAAATAAACAGACATTCTGTAACATGTATTAAGATAACTTCTAACCTTGTCTTCCGATTCCAGAGTTTTCATTTTTTTTTTTCCGGGGTCGGGGGGGGGGGGGGGGGGGGGGGGGGGGCAGGGGAACAAAAAATTACAGTATTTGGATTAATTAAAAGGCAAATATGATGGAATAATGAATGTTCAATTTATTTTTTCTGTTTGTGTGTGTGGGGGGGGGTGTCTTTTTAAAAGATTAGGTATTTTAAACGTGAAAAATGACCTTTTTAGATAGACCAACGATATCTACTGTATTAGTGCTCGGAAAAGCACGCACTTTGAAACACCTCCTTTCTGTAGATATATTATTAACAAAAAAGTAATATGTCAGGTGGAGGGGGGGGGGAGGAGGAGTTACCTGTTGGAATGGGTAATACATGTCCACTTTTAATTTAATTCATTGCCTACGAGATACTGAAAATCCCACACAGGGCACATCCGGTTCCCGTAGCCAACAGGTTAAAAATCATACTGTCTGACTAATTTTAAACAAGTTTCAGTATGTTTGATATCATTTTCTGAAAGACTGATGAACAATTTGTCAAATTGACCGAAAAATATATGTTTGATTAAAAAAATTCTTGTTTTTGAATTAACAATTCAACCTGTGTTTGTAATGTATCACCTTCTATGAAGTGTATCTGTCAGTTTGTGTGTCTGATAGACTGTTTGTCTGTACATGTATGTCTCTGTGATTAGGGGAGTTACTGCAGTTGGGTTCATGTGACAAGTACTTTCTTTCTCGCCCTCCCAGCCTTCCAGCAAAAAGAAAGAATGGGGGAAAAAAACAGAGAAAGGTGTGCAAATGAACATATGAAAGCCACTTTCCTAATAACATGGGATAAAGGGAAAAGAATAGGACATCTTTTTCCGGAATCGTAACCAATATGGTCCCCCGTTTCTTCTTCTGGCATTCGTTTTTCATTAGTTGAAACCAGGCTGTAGGCTGTTTTGTCTTTATCATCTCAGAAAACAAAAGAGGAAAAGAAAAGGGAAAAAAAAATCCCTTCCTAGGCTAGTACATCTTCAGTTTCGTTTTCATCACTCCATATTGTCAGTGAGGCATATCCATCGTCATCAAAAAGCAAATTTGCTGAAATTTGAATTCGGGAACACCGACCCACAAAGTAAGAAACAAATACTGTACATGCAGGTATAACTACTATCTATCTGTGGCGCGATTTCTATGTGGCATAGTCAAAACTTCCCTCTGTTTACTTAAAACCGACTCCACTGAATCTATTTCACAACCATCAAAGTATACTACGGTATGTGTAAGTCTCGGAACCCAAACAACGAAAGCTGCGATTTTTCCATGTGATATCGACACCCCTCGCCAAATTCCAGTCATGATATGGGTGGGATCAGATCGCTAAATCACTTCTATCTGTTGGCGGGATTAGGGCCGTTAATCCGATGCTTAACTTTGTAATCGCTCGATCTTAGTCTCCTTAATCCAGTCATTTTTATAATTTCTTTCAAAAGCTTTTCTCTGACGTCCTTTCCTTCAGCTTCTCGCCTACTCGTTTTAACTACCACATCAAAGTGCATTCACAGCCTGTCACATGAGCATAACATCACCACCTCGTTGCTGTGCCACGTTCCCGTTTACACATGCTCAGGGATGTTTACACTAGTTATTGAAGTCCAGAGTACAAGCTCTGGTTTGCAATGACATATTTTCATAAATTGGCCATT
This sequence comes from Eucidaris tribuloides, assembly GCA_001188425.1. Classification (NCBI taxonomy): domain Eukaryota; kingdom Metazoa; phylum Echinodermata; class Echinoidea; order Cidaroida; family Cidaridae; genus Eucidaris; species Eucidaris tribuloides. Next base: position 17,177 of record JZLH01S0006819.1, on the reverse strand, counting down.
TTCAAACAAAAGTGGACATGAGGGTGAAAATTAAAACTTGCAAGAAATCAATACGCTTCACTATTTTTTGAAACTAGATATCTTAGATAATAGTTTTTCATGAAAATTACATAAAATAATTTATTATATCTTGCAACACAGTGAATTTAGTACAAGGGTCATTTAATGTTAATGTGGGATTTTTGCATTTTGTTGTGTCACTCACAGCATGTAAGGGGGGAACCATTTGCCACAGAGAGGGAATGATTGATTGTGACTATATACAATGTATGTTTAGATAGGTACTCTATTTACGTTCATGTTCTAGGACTCTGGTACTCTTGGAGAACTAATTTGATACGAATTCAACCATAACCGATAATGGTCAGACACCCATGTCCAAATTTTGTTTTGTCACTCGCGCACCGTTTTTTAATAATAATTACTTGACAAATCGTAGAATTCAAATCTAACTGGTAATGTCACATGCCAGTCCTACATTATACCTCATATGGTAGTCATCATCCACTCATAACCTCCAAGTGGGAAGATATGAGCCCTTGCGACTCTCAAATTGTCATGTCACTCATGTTTAAAAATGACCAAATGGATGTGTCCCCCCTCAATTTTTTCTGGGGGGGGGGGGATCGTCCCTTGATTTTTGAAAATTAATATATTTTTTCCGATTTTTTTAGCATTTTTTATAGATTTTGTATAATCGGCAAACCTATTCAAAGGATAAATGTGATGAAATTAGATTATTAAACCTTAACCCGTTGACTACGAGATTCTGTAAATCCCCATAGACTTTGTACAGGGTCCATTTGGTTCCCGTAAGCAACAGGTTAAGAATGGGGGTGAGGGGGATTTTAGAATCACAATTTTCACTTTTTAACAATATATGTGTCCTCGGGGCATTTTCCCCCTGCGCGAGGGTACTTTTATTTCGCCTTCAGTGTTTTTGTACCCCCCCCCCCACTTGTCACAGGAAATCTCCGCTCCGGAATGATGTTAACACTTTGAGTGCTATCGGCGAACCTGTTCGCCCAGGGTTGACTTCACCCGGTACTTATCGCGAACACGTGTTCGGCCGAGAAGACAGATCGGATGCCATATCTTTAATTCGAATGACAAATGCACTGAAGTTCCTACCAATGACATTATCGTAACAATGAATATACATGAACAAATAAATGAGTTAAAATGTAATTGTCTTGATACCAATTTGCGATTTTACAGAAAATCATACAATGTTGATAAGGTTAATACACCATTAGTCCGAAACAATCCAGTCCCTGGTTAAAGAACAGCACCTGATTTTAGCCAGACCCAAAGTTAAAGTAATGTATGCTGAGACTTAAGGCAGTAGAGCTGTGATGGAGAAACTTGGTAAAGAATAGACCACTAGAAAGACATTGTTTAATAACATTCTCATTGGTACAAGGCACAGACTCTTCTTTAATCAGTAGACCAGTAACGTGAATCATAGTTCATTTGTACTTTACAAGTTGGCCTATCAGATAATACATTTGATTGGTCTAGTACACATGTCACAGCAGTTTGCAATGATTGAAGCAGGCAAATATAATTAATTTGAAGAAAAACTGTATCCTCAAAGCATAACAAAGTTAATCCACTATGTGAAAAAGGTTCAAATATGTCGGCATAATAAGTTTTTTTGGTGTTCTGGGGAAAACTTTTGTATTGCCGTGGTATTGCTTTTATTTAAGTCACCTTGAGGGATGGTAATCTCTGACTTGCCAGAATCGCAGATCTGGCGACACATAATACACAAAAGGCCATAGAGGTTAAAATCCTGCTGGCAGTTAAGACGTAAAGAAGAACACATCAGTATACTGGTTGATGATCAGAAAATCTTTCATTCAAAATTTCAAATTTCCATATTTCCAGCTAGAGTAAGATGACATTGCATTATAATGGTAATGTGGGACTAATATCACTTCATGCAATAAAGTTAAGGATATTGGCAGTTTGAGTACCGAACGGAGTAAGCTCCGTTGCTGCATGTTGTAATACAATACAATTAACATAGTCCGCGCATATAGATTTCTGTGTTAGTACTTTGTCAGCCGGGGAGTGGGGATTTGTTGCTAACAGATATGTCCAAAACGAAGTGTCTGTTTGTCAAACTACTCTCTCCTGGTACTATAGTGACATTTTTAGAATACCAATCTGTTCAGAGAAGGTTTGAAAGCATTTGATCAAAATGTTTGTTTTCTGTCAAGTAATCAACCAGTACTGTGTATTCTCTTTAAGCAAAATGTACAAAGCGATGCTTGTATTTTCTTTTTGTGCAGTATGTGTAAGTGGCCCATGAATGCTTTAAAGGTTTAATTATATTTAAAGCAGAAATCAGCGGATGCATTTGAAATATTCACACCCACCTGCTCTCCAACACATATCTGATGCTACTACAGACATTTTGTGATAAAATGTTCTTAATACATAATCATGCTAACAGTCTTCTTGTTTGACCTCCTTTGTGTTGCATGTATTTATCTCTGGTGCAAGAGAATGGTACATGTAGCATACAGACGATGTCACTACCATTTTACTTGATTATTTCATTTCTTGCATATCATTGAATAAATCAATGAGTAATAATAATAATAATAATGATAATAATAATAATGATGATAATAGTAATACTAATAGTAATAATAATAATAATAATGATAATAATAATAATAATGATGATGATAATAATAATAATAATAATAATAATTATGATAATAATAATAATAATAATAACTATAATAATAATAATAATGAAAATAACAATAATAGTAGTAATAATTGTAATTATGATAACAACTACAACAAAGATACTACTACTACTACTACTACTACTACTACTACTACTACTACTACTACTACTACTACCACTACTACTACTACTACCAATACTACTACTACTACTACTACTACTACTACTACTACTACTACTAATTATAAAGTGTAGGCAAATACATCTTCCAAATATTTTGAAAAGTAGTTCTTATCCTTTAACTTAAAGCTACTGGCTAACATTTACCAAAGTTAAAGAAATGTGAGCTTCATAATCCTCCGCCCTCCAAGTGTCTTTGGCAAGGTCTAAAAATGAAGCCCTGAAAAAAAATTGTATTTCAAAATGATTATTTAGTGCTTTAAAAAAGTGAAAATCGTAAGTTGTCTGGATTCACTTGCTCATTTCCTCCCGTAGACTTACCGTGTGTGGATCTAGGCTATTTTTTATTCGCCCCGAGTAATAATTGTTTATTCATTCATATCTTGCCAGTGGCAGCATAAATTTCCAAACTTTTGTATTCTAACAGACTTTTGTTTATTTGTCCATTCCAACACTACTATGTCGCTCAGATATCAAAATTTGACAATTTTTTAAATTTGTTTAAATTTGAAGCTTCCACAATTTAGCTATTACTTTAACACAATTCCCCTTGCAAGTATATACAAAAAAAGTAATCTTAAAGTGGAATGAAACCGACACATTTCCTGCATCAGTTAGATACAGAACAAATACAAGAAGGAAATTAGTGAAAGTTTGACAAATTTGGTTAAACAGTCAGAGCTATGATTTGTGTCAAGAGTTTTATTGACCTTGTTATGGAGGAGTGCTTAAAATTGGCGAACTCTAACCAGCTTTTCAGATGAAAGTGTGGGAACTCTCCATTGGTTTGTAGACACCAATTTTCACTTTATCTCCAACTTTTTACAACTATCTGATGATGGCTCTGGCTTGTTTGCAAGTATGTGCCTACAAAATGATTCATGAACTAGACTACGGTTTTTCTGAAAGAATTTAATACTTTCCCAACTGAACTTTCAGAAACTGTAAATTATTGAAATTTGTGTACAAATCCATG
>JZLH01S0006791.1:12664-33764 GCA_001188425.1 Eucidaris tribuloides | reverse complement strand
GCGACATCAAGTGGGGGGGGGAGAATGAGCTATAGTGACGACTTTGGATGCCATATGCGCACACATGTTGGTGTGTTGAGCCCAAAAATACACTCTTTGCATTATGCCAAGTAAGAGTAAAACGCACAAAAGTTTGGTAAGTCCGTTCTTTAATCTTAAAGTGATAGGCTAACATGAGGAGCGTTACAATTACAAAATTATGTCAAATTTGATATACTGACTAGCATAGTAGTGTTCAATATGGACCCAAATAAACACACCTAGAATAAAAAAGTTTGGCAACGTTACACGTGCCAAATGGCAAAAAAAAGTTTATGCATGAATAAACAATTAAACTCGGGCAGCGAGTTTAAATAGCCCTAAGCTGTATACACAGTAAGTCTATGGGAGAAATGGGAGCGTGAATCGCGACTCAACTATATGATTTTCACTTTTTTAAGGCACTAAATAATCATTTTGAATACAATTTCAGGGCATCATTTTAGACTTTTATCAAAGAACAATCGGTAGCCTGGGGATCAGCTAGCCTCAGAGTTTTTTTAACTGTGGCTAAAGTGTAGCCAATACCTTTAAGCCTACATTTATGGTGATACATATTATGTGTGCAAGTCTGTAGTCTTACGAGAATTATGGGCTTCATGATGATGTATGGGATCCACACAGGCCACACGAAATATTCTCTGAAGTGCCTTTCAAAACCTTATTTTTAATATGCCTCCATATTCATCAAGTCCATATGCCTTTACTCAGAATTAATCTCCCAAACTCATCCTCACATACCGTATTATCCCAAAAAATTAAGTATCATACAAATCTATATATATATTTGCCACACCTCCCTGCAACACAAGAAAACATCACTACTGATGAATGTTCAGGTTGAGAAATCTGCAGGTCGGGGTTAATAAACCTCCGAATTATGAAAGTGCCATTTTAGTGCATGTTCTATACTAGGAATTGCTACTGTGATTAATTCAAATCGGAGTTAACCTAACGGTCACAATAATTCCACTAAACTAGTTTCTAGCTCTTAAACTTTGCTAAACATTCTCACATGGTATTTTCTTCTACAGACCTGTATATTTACACAATGTGAATTTTTATGTATGGTATTTCAAATTTTTTTGTACGTACAAGTATTTTAAAAATATATTAAGGGCTGCCTAATCCGCAAACCAGCAACTTTGCCATAATTAATCTGTAATGAACACACCCAGGTCAATTCTCTTAGTGCAGTTATATAACAGTACCCAAGTTCTCATGCTTATCTTTAATTTGTTATGTATATTTTGATGATAAAATTTTAATGTTTATTGTGCAATATGTTTTTTGAAAGAATTTTTGTAATTCTTTTTTAAAGTGGCAAAATAAAGACAAAATGAAGTGAAAAGAGATGCCCTGCCTTTAATGCCTTCCAATATGTCAAGGGCACTAACAAACTAGACCATCTTATGGGGACAATAAACACTGCAAATTCTTGTTGACTGTTTCACCTTTGATCTTGGCATCAAAATTCTGAAGGACACAAGGCAAACTCAGCTTCTTCTTCTTTTTTTAGAAAGATGATCACATCTTTCAAACTTGAGCCATTTCCCCACTTTTTGGTACATAAACCGTGTCCTGTGTGTTCACAGAGCAAATTAGAAGGATTTGGTTTAAAGACAAAATAATTTGATCTGCTCACTTCTTTCTTAGATGACATCTTCCATATATTTTCGCTTCTACATAAACAGAGCCCAATGAATTACTCTTAAGATACAGAGCAAAATATAAGATTTTTAGTTAAAATACTTTGATTTAAAAAATCCCAGAAATTACTCCCAAATATTTTACACAATATTCTAATATTTTCATCTTCAAATTAGATAAATATACTAAAATAACAAGGAAAATCATATCATCTTTAATTTTGTAGTCTGTCAATGGACAGTGAATAAAGTTGTTCAATTCTCATTGTGTATTCTGTAGTAAACATTACTATTGCACATTATTTTCTGTCATCTTATCTGGGCTTTATGAGTGAAGTAATTCTTCGAAGTTCGGACTTTAATTTCACTATCGATATAAGGAGAAAGTGAAGAAGAGAACTAATAACTCACATGAAGTGAATTCCACTTTCACATTGAGCTGTTGGTAGAAAGTGACTTGAAATATTGTTCCTCTTATTTTGCAACTTGTAAAAGTTACCCCTGACAAATCTAATTTGTCATTGAATTCACAGGATTTCAAATCCCTTTATGCAACAACACAAATGTATTCATTTAATCTATAGTGGAAAAATAGGTGAGCAAATACACTGCATTTACACATAAAATCATTACTGTTTCCAACTGCCTTTCAAAAACAAATACATTAGAATAAACAGTCCAAATAAAATTTACGACAGCAAATTTTTCGAGCACATGGCTTTATCAAGACAATGATTTTCTGTCTTGTAATTTCTTGAGTGCAATGGGGAAACAGACGAGGTAAACAATCTTTGGTATGAACCATTCCTCGACTTGTTCTCTCTCTGCTACCTCAACTTATAATGCTTTCTGTATATTTACATGCAGCGTACATGTGTACACATTGGAGTATATCGCTGGAATTCTTGGGTCGGCCAAGAAACTATGAAAGAAAAAGGGCATATCATCAGGCAAGGGCAAATGGGGGCATAAACACATCTACACAGACCCAAGCTAACAGGGCTCTTCAACGCTTGTAACAACCCATATTGCTTCCTGGTTTCCTGTAGCGAAAACCGGTGATGACAAAACCAGACGAGGGATATCACCCGGGGACTGACAGATCAAAAATTTAAACCCCTAAATACAAAATAAATAGATGAAGAAAAAATATAAATTTAAGATAGAATATGAAGGAGTGACTAAATGAATTTAAGTGAAAAGCAAATGAAAGAATAAATAAATAAATAAATAAATAAATAAATAAATAAATAAATAAATACGAAAATAAAATATATGACCAAACAAAACCACCATAAACAAACAAAAATAAAATAAACTGAAGGAAAATGTGGTATTTCTTTCAAACACAAGATATATTCAATGGCTGATACAATTGATTTGAATTACGATGGTTTTACCATTCCTACTTATTTAATTTTGCAAATATTTAATCTGCCTGATACATACTGTACACAATTTTAAATACCATCTATCCTTAATAGTTATGGAGAATATTGTAGACGACGATGCATCAACATTTTTAATGCAGAAAGGGGCACATACTAGTATTTATAACGTGGTATAAAGTGGTCAGGATTGGCCAAGAGTGGGAATCTAGTTTGGGCTCAAAATTTTCTTCAAATAGAACCTTTGCGTAGGACATTAACAATGTGAGGAAACACCAAAACAAGTGATTTAATTAAAGCTTCACATTATGACACTCTCGCAATATTCTGTGCTTTGAAAGAGACTACGTATTGATGACGCAATGCATGCTAGGAAAAATAAAGTGATAAAGCCATTTTTACCAAAGTAGAGGCAAAATACCTCCAGAACAGATAGAATACATGGTGAGTGAATAACGGCCTGGAAAATTTGACTATGCAAAAACAATTTTTGCCATACAAGATTTTTTTGCCACCCCCTCTGAATGGTTGTTCGGCCACTGGGCTGACCGTGAACAATTTAGGTCTAAGGATTTGGATTTTTCACCATTTACCAACAGTAAACTTGGGCTATAACGGGGTAATAAATTCAAGAATCATGAAGTGAAATATTTCAGTTAGGAACTTGACCGAATATACATTTTAATCCACAGAACACCTAGTCCAATTTTCATCCGGGGTCACGTTATTCATCTCCGAATCCAAGGGAGGCTTTCGGGAGGACCGCGGGGTAGAAGAACGGGAAAGCCAAATTCCAACTGACGTGGTCCGGTGTGTAATAGAAAACCACCAGTGACCCCCAAGTCTAGGACAATCTGACAGAATACTGGAGCCATGAGCCATATCTTGGTGCCCAAGGAAAAAAAAAATGGCTGGGGTATCTTGGGAGCCAAGTTTTTACTCCTGAACTGTGAATGAAAAGTCTTTTTTTTGGGGGGGGGGGGAGGATGTGGTTAAATCTCTTGGCAAAGGGAGAGGACCAGAACTGCCAACCTCTGCTAACCTGAAAACATACTGATCCACAGCAAAAATCATATTTTGAAGGTAAAATGCATATTTTGGTACAAAAATGAGTAAATTACACATAACACGCATGCCAGTCAAAGTTAAGAAAAAACATATTTTCCATTAAAAAACATATACTTTATTACATTTGATGATGAAAAAAACATAATAAATATCGTTAAAACATATTAATTGGCAGCTCTGGAGGACTATTATGTCTCTCTCGTTATGCATCAAATCTTCTTCTACATTCCTAGTTTTCCTTTTTGGTTTACCTGGCCTCTGGGACCAGGTCCTAAATTTTGGGAATCAAGTGGTATGTATGGTTTTTGTTTCTCTTCAATTTCAAAGCCAGTGAATAGGTTTGTTCGATCTGATTAGTTTTTCATCATTCTTTCAAAGACAGTAGTATTGTCTTGCCAGACCTCGGAAAACAATATTAAATCCACCAAAAATTGTTTGTAATGACACATTGTGATTTTGAAATAATCAGTATTTCAGAAATTCAGAGCATGTAATTTTCAGGGCATTAACTAGTCTGAATTTCAGAGTTCCCCTGCGAAGCAGGGGCCATCCGTGGAGACAGATTTGACTGTTGATTCCAGAATAATGGTCTGGCAGTCAGACTAGGCATTAACAGATAAGTCTATTAGAAAAATAGAAAAACAAAACACACGATACTGATAGGATCAGGAAAAAGTTGATTTTTCAGTAGGTCTATACTGCCTCTATGGTGACTACCTACGCAGACTCAGAGGAGCTACATGATGGTTGTAGTTACAAAATATTCCTAAAACGTTGCCTACCCCCATTTCCCGCTCCCCCTTACCCCCTTAAAAAAAAAAAAAAAAAGGGTGTTACCTTTACTGGCTCAGTGAAACACTCTTATTCATACTGTCTACGCTATAAAGTTTAGTAACAGGTCTCTCTTTTTTTTTTTGCAGTACATTCACACTTGACAATGACTAAGCAACTATGCATGCCTGCTGGTTCACATGGTATGTAAAAATAGACCAAATCAGGTTGATTTGCAATTTGTCGGTTCTCATGTACATGCACAACAAATGGTGTTACATGCATTCACCTTCAACATAGCTGTATCTTAGACCCCGTTTACAGTGGGGGCCGAGCCGCGGCCGAGCCCGGGCCGAGCCTCACTGTAAACGCTCAAAAGGCCAAATGCGGGGCCAAAAACGGCCGCACATTTGGCCAACCTCGGGAGGTAGTCTCGGCCCGGGCTCGGCCGCGGCTCGGCCCGGCCTTTTCTCACTGTAAACGCATCTCGGGCCAAAATGCGGGGCCATGCACCTTCGCTCTGTGACCCCGGCGCGCTCCCTAATAATCGTTTGTTTACATGCATAGCGCCACTATGACAAAATATTGAAAGGTTGAAGTTATATACCGGCCGAGCCCGCACTGTAAACGCACATAATTCGAGGCGAGTACCGCAATTAAAGCCGGGCTCGGCCGCGGCTCGGCCCGGCCCTGCACTGTAAACGACGGGTCTTGTAAACGGCGTCTTATATGTATGCCAAACTATATAACAAGTTGATGAAGCCAACATTTTTGGCTCTAACCCCCGCCCCAACAGCCAACCAATTTTTACCTGCACTGTAAATTATTTTCAGAACCAGTTGACTTGCCATGAGTACCAGGCAGTTTTCAATTCAACTTCAAACAATATTTGAAAGTTTTTTGTTTGTTTTTTCCTGAAATTATTACACATGCATTATTCCCAGAAATGTGGTAATAATGCCAACATGCTACCATTAACAAGCATTGTGTACTGATTACATATCTGAATAACAATAGAAAATGGTTAAATTCTAACACCATACTACCATATCCTTGAATATAATTAGAAGAGAGATCACATTTCCACAGCAATATATAAAACATGAACTGAAACCTACAAATACCTAGTAATTTTGGATCATCACGCTCGTTAAGCTGTCGCTTTAACACCAATTTTACTCATCATTTCAAAGCATGTCAGAAGATGAACACAATTTGATCATTCATTCTCCTCAAATATTCAAGAAATTTGAATTGTTCCATACCACATACCCAAAGACGCAATGATTGCTTCAGGGGTCGTACAAAGGTCAAGTTTAGCTTCATACCATGCTTGCATGATTACCTGGGTTTTCGGTGACATTTTTCTGTCAACATTCCCTGGCCTTCCATAGAAGGAAGTAAAATACTGATACTAAAGATAGTACTGTAGTAGTACATGTGGATATTTGGGGACATTCCACGCACAAGTAATTTGGGGGCTTTTCATGGTAACGTCATTGTACAAGCACAGGCCAATAATCCTCACTGAAAATTTTGAGAAATTCATTACTTTGTTATAACAGAGAAGGAACAAAATTTACATTCAGATGAATACTGGAGGAAACCCTCAACTTTTCAGAGTGACAGATATTATCACATATTATACACACCTACCCCCCCCCCCCCCTCGCGATACACACACTTACACTGATATATACAAACACCTACCTAAATCCCTCCCCATACACACACATACCATACACTCTATACTGTGAGGTAAACCAACATACCATGGTGCACAATTATAATGCTAGGAAAAGATGTATTTTTTTTTAATGGAGTTTTTAAGTATAATCCTAAAAAAAATATAAAAATAATTTCAAAATTTGTTGAATGGAAACAATGAAGCAGATCAAGGGAATATTTGTGCTCAAGTTCGTGGAAAGGAAATTACAAATCATACACGTTATTACTGCTAAGATTTGATGGGAGACTGGAAGGGAAATGAGACAAAACTGATTACATGAATATTAAGAAACAGTTAAATTCAAAATACCACACCACTATAGTATGAAAAGAAAGAGTTACCGAATAAATGGGCAGGCCAGTTTGGGGCTATGGCGACAATAACGCGGTCAAATGATTCCAACGTATTTGTGCAACGAAGCAGAAAAGTGAAGCGTCAAATTGCCAGCGACTATACCTACTTGCTGCTTGCCTCTTAGCCAATCGGTTTTGACACAGTATCTACACGTGTATGGACTCACAATGCGCTTTGAAAAAAAGAATGTTCAGAAAAAGGAAATAACACCGAACATGTCACATCAGTTTTCCCTTTTCTATTTATTTTTCCCCTCAAATCTTTATAAATATGCAGAAGCAAGGAAAAAAAGTTCCATTATTTTTCTCTTTTTTCAACCTGCAGTTCTGGGCACCATTTTCCGTGCCCCACTTCCTGTCGCCCCGACGACGTCCGTAAAAAGAGAAAGAGAGAGAGAAATTTTGACCCCTCCGGCAAACCAGTGCGGACCATTGTTTGACAGAACTAATGCAGATTCCACTGTGTCGTGACAAGGTTCATCATGCGATATGCTTCATGTATTTGTAGCAACACAAACCACAACCCCAAGCCCACTCTCTCTCTCTCTCTATTACCAGTCAAATCTCCATTCTCTCCAGCCCAAACCTACCAGTCGAGCTAAATTCACAAAATGAAACAATCGGGCAGTCATGGATAAAAATCCAGGTCACCAGATATCACGGTATGGATTGTCATTCACCCCGCAATCCACAATGCTAGGCATAACCGCGACTTCGCGTAAAATTCCTCTGTTGTGTGTGTATGTATGTGTGTGTGTGTGTGTGTGTTCAGTCACCAATGCCTTACTTTTTTTTACACTTGTCTTGATTTTTTCCCCCGAATCTTCCAAAGTGGTTGCTGTTGTTGTTGTTTGTGCGCATATCTACATGTGCAGGTTCATGCCCGTCCACTCCCTCCGTTAAAGTTTGTCTTCCAAACACGCCAATTCAGATTCGTCTGTCTGCCCGGTGAAAAACCAGAGTTGCCATTTTGACGTCTGGCTGGCCGATCAGAAGTGTCAGTTGCAAATTTGCCTGCTTACCGCATAATGGAAAATATAATGAATTGTTTATTTCGAGTCTTTATCATGCAATCTGCTCCTGAAGTATGCGCTCGCACTGAACGCGGACCAGCGATGCACCGTCAGCTCCACGTTTTTGCATATTTTACCAACTCCAAAGCCCTACCTGCTAGTATCCCGAACGGAAAGCCATTCTAGATCCTTACTTTGCCTCCTTCGCCTTTAATGTTTCTCACTGACTTGCTCGAATCAACAAATTAAATTTGCGCTGGTGCAAATACAATAAAATCAGACGAGAAGCCCCGAACAGCTTATGACCGTCCTTCCATTCTCATTGTCTCTTTTGTGGTATACTTGGTGCTATTCACACACTGGAGTAGTACATCACAAACACACAAACCATTTTCATTTTGTTTTGCTCTGAAAAATTAATCCACCTTTCCAAAGTTACAAAATAAATTTATTCTGCATTATATTTGAAGGGAGGATAACATTTTTGATCAGTAATTTTTACCTTTAGAAATTCATTTTGAAAGGTCAAAAATAAGTCAGAAATCCTTGTCATATTTGTAATTTATATAAGAAAGGTGCACACATCAATTATCACTATAGTGAATTTTACTTCATTGTACAGTTTAGATGACCTTTTGAGTTCTCAATTCTCGGGATATTCACTCTCTCTACAGAGATGGAAACAGTTGATGAATTTCCGGATTTCCAATTTTATATAATACTGTGTTCAGCTCTATAATTAAAGTAATTGAATACTACTTCTTCTACTACTACTACTACTACTACTACTACTACTACTACTACTTCTATTAAAATTATAATAAAACAATGATGATAATAATAATAATAATAATAATAATAATAATAATAATAATAATAATAATAATAATAATAATAATAATAAATAATTATAATCATAATTACTTCTGATATCTTTGTGATTCAAATAAAGAGAAGTATAATATTACATAATGTCTAAGGTGCATCTACATGCATCTGTAACTAAAATGATGATATCCTAATGCATTTTCCCACACATACAGATCAACCTTTAAGAAGTGAAATCAAAAGATGCAGAAGTCTTCTTGCACAACCTGACAATCTTTCCCACTGTCAATGGCCACTTGTAAAAACAAGGAATGGCAAAAAGGAGTGAAACAAAAAGTAGTTGACCAAAGTCATGAGAACACCTCATTATCTTCCCATAAATTAGCAATTACACCACTTGGGGACTTCTAAACAAACATACTTACACTCGGATTTAATTGATATGCAATCACATTCTAGGTTATTAATGCCATGCAGGTAAAGAGACACCTCATGTAATGAGCTATTGTTTGCTGGCATTCATCGACATCGCATCAAGTATTGAGCAGTTTTGATTTCCATGCAAACAAACCGATAATAAAAACGTAAACAGAAATGACTTCCTCATTTAAAATCATGCCTCTTGTTTGAGTAGCACAGCGATATTTTTTCTTTTGTGGCTATTAAATTCTACTTAAAGGTATTGGCTAACATTTACCACAGTTAAAAAAATCTGAGCTGCATGATTCCCCATGCTACCATTATCTTTGATAAGGTCTAAAAATGATGCCCTGAAAAAATTGTATTTCAAAATGATTATTTAGTGCTTTAAAAAAGTGAAAATCATAAGTTGATCGGATTCACCTGCCCATTTTCTCCCATAGACTTACTGTGTGTACACCTAGGCTATTTAAACTCGCCCCGAATTTTAATTGTTTATTCATGCATAACTTGCCATTGGCAGTGTAACTTTCCAAACTTTTGTATTCTAGGGTGTTTATTTGTCCATATGAACACTACTATGTAGTTCAGATATCAAAATTTGACAATTTTTTAAATTGAAGCTCCACAATGTTAGCCTATCACTTTAAAGGCATCATGTACGATGTAACATAGTTTCCCATTTTAAAAATCTGAGCTACATAATCCCCCATGCTACTAGTGTCTCTGATAAGGCCTAAAATGAAGCCCTGAAAAAAGTGCAGTGTTAACCTCCGCCGTCACAGAATAATATGTTTAAAAACAATATGAGAATATTATTATTTGAAAATTTCAAAGCTGTCAACCATGAACTTAATTGCTTTGTCCACTGAAGAAAATATCATTTCTACAAAAGACCTACTTTCAAAACATCTCAGCTACCTCAGGATAAGTCCTCAACTGGTTTTGTTCAATCATAGGGAGTAAATGATATCGGGGAAAGTGTAATTCTGTTGATATATTGTGATTAGTGTCATTCATTAATGGATTTATACACATGATTATATATTTATTACCAAAGGAATTGTTGGGATTCAAGATTTGGATAATATTTTCTTGGAATTTTAATCTTTGTAGGGATGGGTTCAGTGAGATTTTAAAAGGTGATACAATACTATTAACTTTTTTGATTCAAACCACAGTTTTAGAGGGGGGGTGCTGATTGGAGTTATTTTCATAAAAGATGTTGAGGGCTTTCGCATCAAACAAAGATGTGTATCTGATTAACAGTAATACTGAAAAAATAAATGTTTTATTCAACTATTGCCATTGGATGGCATGAAATGAAATGGTTTCTTTAGCCTCAATATGTGAATGAAATTTAACATTTACCAAGTGATATGTACAGATAAAATTTACTATTTTTAAAACCACAAATATGAATTTGTATCAATATCAAACACATTTTTATTTATCATATCAATCTGTGAAATAAACTCAAAAGTTGATTACACGGACTTGATTACCGTACCCCACTATCAGAGCTCGGGTACATAGCCCAAGATGGCCCGACGATGAATTCAATAAATGTGGAAATGAGGGGGACAAATTGTTAACGCAACCAAATATTGTCTAAACCAGCTTTAATGAATTCTCCAAACACGCTAAATTCAATTTATTTATGCAGAAGAACCCTCCCTGGATGGAGGCTGTATCATGGAAGAATCATTGTAATCTATCTACGCCAACTCCCTGATATGAATCATATGCTTGAATCAATTTTAATACATTAGTCCCCGCGATAGAACGCACCAGGCATCCCAGTCATTTCATCGGTTTCATTGATACAAAATATAGTATGTGTTTTTTTTTTACTCCCTCTTCACTCTTCTCCTCCTCTTATATATTTTTTTCTTCTAAAATCTCTCTGCTTTTCCTTCCAGATGTGATTCCTACCCCCCCTTCCATTCTACCTAGATTTGCGATCTGGGGTGTAATGAAACGCTGACAATTATTTGCACGAGTCCGTGAGCAGACAAATCGCTAATTGCGTGTAATAGACTCTCTGAATCCAATTGAATACCACTTAATACAGAACACCCTTGTTGTGATTGCCCAAGAGGTAGGCTTTTAATGAATGGAAAATCTTATTTCGCCCTAGCTCGGGGGATTTGTAGCTCACAATTTTGGAGGAGGGGATTTGTTCGTTGACTTGTAACGATAAGCCGGCGCCCATTACTTGATTGTTGGGCCGGTGCAATCTCGTTTGACCTCCCATGGCTAGGGCGCTCTCACACACATACCGGCTCCACCGCCAGCAAGGCACATAATTAACCTGACTTTGCAGATTAATACGACGCAAGTCCATTAATGTGATTGCCTTCTCTCGCTCTCTCCTTCCTATATTCTCTTTCTTTCTCTTTTCTCTTCTCACTCTTGCCCTTAGCCTCGAGTTCTGTCTTTGCTGCGTTACCTGGTTTGTGTTTACGTAAGCACAATGCACGATGGCATACCTGCCTTGCACAAACTCCACACGGAGGACAATCGGCAACGGAGAGGCATAAACACATGGGGTATGATTATAACGCCATTATGGCTGCAGACACAGGTAATGAAGATGTCGGGATGCACGCCAACGTGTGAAAGCGACGGAATGAGGTATCGGGCACGGGTGCTCCGTCTTACCCGCGCAGCGCAGGTGCCACGGAGCGAAAAGGGAGACTCCCGCTCACGTTACACCGCTATCCATCACGCGCGATAATTGTAGCCGACACAGTGACAAATTTGATGCTTGGCGTTGTTCGTCTGCACTGCCCATCCTTCAAATCGCCCCTCGCAAGCCCAACCAAGCCGCGAGATACCCTCCTCCTGGCACTTGTATCTTCCAAATCTCCCCCTGGGCAAATCCACTTCCACTACAACCACCTAATTAGCATTTCTTGTAAACCAGTTTCCTCCCAAATATCACTTCAGCTCCAAGCTCGTTTCCATATTTTTTTTTTACATCTTTTCTCCTTCTTCACACGACGGGAGGCGGGAGGCGTTTGGTTTGTTTCTCGTTGACATGTTTCTCACCCTGGATTGATGGTCTAACTAGTGACATAATTAGGGTCCAAATAATTGGGTGTAATCTGCCCCGGTGCACGGTAATGACTTAACACAGTGTCGACGTGTCCTGCGCCTTCCTGTCCAAGCGTGACGACCAATGGTTTATCAGGAAATATAACGAGTATCTACCCGAGTGAAGTTCACTCAAATATTAACACTGATTTGTTTATGAAAAAGAAAAAAAAATGCCAATTTTATGGTGCCAATGTGTGAATATCTTATCCTGTGAAACACAGCATGTTGTTGTGAGGAACAACTTACTGCAATATTTATAATTCAAATTGGCTTTTTTTTTGGGGGGGGGTACTTAAAGCCCAAGTTTAGTTTTTTTTTTTTAGTAAAGAGCAGACTCTGATCTTTCTGATGAGGTGTAACTCGGATAACCTTAACACCTTATTAACCCTTTGAATGCTATAATGTGAAATATAATTGAAAATCTCGGGGGGTTCCCCCCCACCCCCCCCGAGATTTTCATTAATTAATACGCAAAAAAAAATTGAAGACATTCAGAATCTGTTATTGGTGTGATATAACCTTTGGGCATAAAGCTTTCAAATTAAAAAAAAAATCCCCAAAACCAAACGTATGTTCAAATATCACCAAGAAATGCTTATAGTTTTTACACCAAAAGTTACTGCATAGTTTCAAAGATATTATCATAAATTTAATAAAGCAGTAATATGTGTCTGAAAAGTAATTAACAAAAATACTAAAACTATATGCTTATTTTTCTTTATTTTTTCAGTTGATGTGATGTTTTGTGCATGTGTGTGTGTATGTGTGTGTATTTCATATTATACATATGTTTTACAATGTAACCTATCAAACAGCAAACACAAATTGTTCTTGTTGCAATCCAAATAATCCCTCTGAAATAGACCAAACGCTCACTCTCAGTCCAGATTAAGCTGTGATAACACCAAAGCCCGCCACCGTGTATCAGGGGAGTTTTCAAATTCTTGTCCGCCAGGTAATGCGTGCATGCCCAACTTCACAAACTAATATGATTGTGACACATATTGTCAGCTGATGCCCCCAAGCCGGTTTGCCTTTGCTACGCAAAGTTGACACAAATGTACCCGGCCAGTTATCGAAAATCCGTCAGTCGCACAAAAAGATCCTGCATGTACATTTGCACGTTTAATGCTTAACACGGATCTTACTCAGGTTAGGAGAGAAAATCATGAAAGGAGGCCTTCACTTCAACAATGCCGACAAACACTGCACTTCTTTTTCTTCTTTTTAATATTATTTGATAGAATTTATCCAAAAAACTTGGGTGCCTCCACAAAAGAGCCTTCTTGAATATCACAGAGGGACTAAAATAAAATGGCACGCTCGTACACAAAAGGTAGTTAAACAGAAAACGAAATGCAAGCCCAAAACTCATCTGACTTTGGAGTATCACGTTGCCGCCCCGGGGCTCCTGACCGGGAGATACCATTCCGAGAGAGAAAAGAACGAGGAAAGACATATATCACAAAGAAAAGAGAGAACGAGCAAATATGAGTGAAATAGAGAGAGAAGGGGAGAGAGAAAATGTCAGGCATATCATAGAGCAACCAGGAAAAGGCAGAATTCACAACCTTGGTCATGTTAACAATGGATAAATATTAACAATAAGCACAGCATAATAGGTTTGGTAAAGAGAGCTGTAACCTCATTGACATTTTCAATGACGTACTAGTGGTCCATTCTATCCAACGCCCCTCCCCCCCCCCCAACCACCACAAGAAAATCCTATTGATGCCACAACACATTACATATAAAGAAATGGTAGGTAAGTCATAATGTTAGCAGCGACAAATCACAGAAAAATATGTGACTAAAATTGCTGCAAAGTTTCCATTTCACCATACAAATTTCATGCATAATTTAATTAATTAATATTTTCAATGTGACCATCACAGCCGAGCTACATAAACAAGTGTTGTTGTTTTTAATCAGTATTATTAATATTTTATATTTTTAAATTTTAGCATGATACCAATTAAAAATTCAACCATTTACCTGAAAGGGCAAGCACAAAATACATTTATTGTTGTTGTTTTCTATTGTGTTTGAGAGTCTAGAATCATCATTCTGATCTTCTTCATAGAGGTGAAATAGAAATGGCCAGGAATTGATGTCAATGTGTTAAAGGCATTGCATAACAATGTTTTGTGTTTTAAAAATCTGAGCTACATGATTCCCCATGCTACCAGTGTCTCTGATATGGTCTAAAAATGAAGCCCTGAAAAAATTGCTGTTTAAAACGATCATTAAGTGCTTTAAAAAAGTGAAAATCACTGAGAGACCATTCCACCTTTCCCCCATAGACTGTGGTGTTTTAGAATTTCGTATCGGCTGAGAATAATTCATGTGCCGATTTTTATCTGTATATATTTTACAAGTGACAGCATAACTGTCTAAAGTTTTGTGTTCTACGGTGTTTATTTGTCTATTCAAACACTGTCAGATATGTCAGATAGCAAAGTTTGACAATTTTTTAAACCGGTCTTCCACAGTGTTATATAGCGTCTTTAACTAGCACTGTAACTAACCCTTTACATGCGAATGTTGCAATTTTGCACATTCATACAATTAAATTCAACAATCATAATAATTAGTTTTTTATGTTACGTTTGTACTAGAAAAGGTAACAAAATGGCCAAATTGCTTCATCAACATCTATAGAATAATTACCAGTATCAATGGTGCAATAAGGAAAACAAGATCATAAGAAAATATCAAAATAACAATCGTCATTATTAGCCCCTCAGAATTAATTTAGCGTGCAAAGAGCCAAGAGGTGAACTGACCACTCTTCAATTAAGAGTTTTGCTTCATTTTGGTATAGAGACATCATACCAAGGTATTCTTAGTACTTTCACTGATTTGATGGACTGATTAGTAATGATAACTGGGATCTGGTACTTTCATTGTAATTCACACACTGGAGCAGTACATGATTGTGAAATCATGGACCTACATGTACAAAAAAAATAATAATTTATCAATTTTCACACCAATAGTAACATACTGGTGTCAAATGTCAAGGAATACAGCATTGCTTTCAGACACGCTAAAGGTTTTAAAACCAAAAGGTGTTTACCAGAGGTTAACTGGCTTGATAAAAAACTAACCAAAATATACAAAGCAATATAATGCATATTTGGGTAGTGTCTACATAAAGATTCCTTAAATTTTCATACAGACTTCATTTGGATCCTTCCAGGCTAGGGGGGAAATTCAATTTGCTTGAAATTGGTGATTTAACTACCGAGAACCACAAGGTATGATTATGATATGATATGGTAAATAATGTTGTTCACTTTTTTTTCCTGTGAATGCAATTAGCGCTTGTCCACAGGTTAAGCAAATTATTATCAAATTTTCCTTCAAAGGTCAACATTTCTCAGGCGTGAAACTCTTCAGTTTTGCCCAATTTTTTCCCACAGGGATTACGACAAAGGAAAAGTAAACTGTTAATGCGCAACAAAGTTCAGTCAATTAGGCCGAGATGTTGGGATCTATTCTCTCAACGGACATTAACATCTTGTTTTGGTAAAAAATCAGACACACATGCCACCAGTTTCTGCATATTTAACTCGTCTCCGCACACTTATTTAAATTAGCGTCCTAGCGAGATTATGCGCAGCCAGAAAACACCGACACCAATGATGAATTTAACACGCCAAAAAGTTGCCGGTTGATCAGAAATCCAGTTCAAACTGCCTAATACAATCATCCCGTTAATCAGGGCTGGAAGTGGGGAGCCAATACGTGTACCACACATGCCACGTCTGGCAAAAACTCGCTAAATACTCGCAAACCGAGTAAACAGACCAAACTCGTGTTCCACGATGGAATCATGGCACGTCAAACTGCCGGTGACCTCCGTGTACAAGCAGGATTTACATACATGTACACGCATGCCGCATATTATGTCGGACGAATAAAAAAAGGGGGGAGGGGGAGAGTAGAGCATGGCAAAAAAAAAAGTATTGAGTTAATACTTGTGCAAGGGAAAACGAGGAAGAGGATGATTATGAAAATTAAACTTCTGGTCTGGTTTTCCTGTTATTATCATGTACCATGCAACCTATTTGTAGCGTTCATGCTCTCTGGGAAATTATCGGCCCTAAGTCTCTTAAATCCTGAGGTGTTTAGCGGGACTTTGTGCCTCGGGTCTGATGTATTTCTGTTGCTAAAAATTGAATGTTATCAGCTATCATTTTTTTTATTCTGTGGGGTTATCAAAGCCAAGTAAAGCTTGACATTGATGTCGAGCTTAGGTAAAACGTAGAGCTGGATACCGGTTTTTAATGAGCGGATAATCCTTTTTGTCGTTGTGGTCCGCCCTACTTTTTTATATTCACCTAAATAGCACAAAAATTGGTGAACGTGTAATTGCTATCTGTTATCTATTATTATCTTTAAATCATGAATGATCTATTACTATCTATTTTTGAATAACTTCATAAAATAGCTCCTTAAAATCCTCAAAACGTGAAAGGGTCTACCATGCTTCATCATAGAACAAAAGGGAGAAACTCTGGCATGGCCGACCCTTATGTGATGCCTCACAGTCAAGGACGGTTTAACCCCCCCCCCCCCCTAAAAAAAAAAATAAATAAATAAATAAATAAATACAAATAAAATAAAATAAATTAATTAATTAAAATAAAATAACATAAATAAATAAATTAAAATAAAATAAAATAACAAAAGATAAAATAATTATAATAATAAATAAATAAATAAATACAATAAAAAAATCATACCATCAATATCAACACATTAGCACTAGGGCAGTTCCAAATAAGCACCAAACCTAAAGGAGAATTCTGGACTAATTATACATTGCTTTGAATACACGCACAAAAACTAGGGAAAAACATCAGTGAAAGTTCGATACAAATCAGGCAAACATGAATAAAGTTGTTGATCTTTTTAATTTGTGTTGAGCTAAAGTTACAAATTGGCAACACAGTTACTCTATATATGAAAATGCTCCATTTGTTCATACACAAATGTTACTAAAATTTTATTTTCTTTGTTTAATTGGATTTCGTATATAAAGTTCATGTGTCCAGGCATAAACATTCAAAAAATAAATATTTAGTGATATTTTTTGAACATACTAATGGAAGGTTGCTGATAATGGGTGTCACAAAATTGTGATATTGTAATAATCATTGCAAATTTCGAAAGATCAATATTTTTATTCTTCTCGTCTGATATCTCTCAAAATTTCACTGGTTATTTTCCTGCTTTCACCAAAAAGTATTTTGTTATCAGACTGCAACAGATGCACTTAAGAGGAAACTTATGTATCCCTTTCACTGACACACCTGTCAAACACTCAAGTTTTGTTCTTTCATTTCAAAATTTCTTATTATTTATCAACTCACCTGTAAATTAGCACAAGTCCATGTAGATAGATGGAGAGATGAAGGCCAAATATGAAACAAAAACAGACAAAACAAGAAATTATTTGCCTCGTATTCAAATAACATTTGTCTAATTTACTTATTTATGGCCATGCGTTTTGAGGTGGGCCCATTTCCGTTACAGCGCGCATTTTGCACAATATCACACCGTTTTTATTCAATTGAGTATAGTTTTTATGTATGACATCCTATACCCATAAAAGTATACATATTCTGAAAGGAAATTGTCTGAGGAATTCAAAAATGCAAACAGAAAAGGCATAGGGTGAAGTCAGAAGGAGTTACAGATGAAAATATGTGAAATATGATGAAAAAAACTTACTTCCAGAAAAATCTTACCAAGGAAAAAAATATACACCCTATATCAAAACAACATGCATATTTTAACTCTTCAAAGACAGACCTTTCCAATGATATATAACTTGTTGGAGGTTAGTTTTGGTAAACTAATTTTGTGCAATCATCTTTTCAGAGGAAATTTCAGGTCGTAAATTTGGGGTAAATATGTAAAACATACCCCAAAATAGTCTTTCCTTATAACCTATTTAAGTTAAACTAGTTACCTGTATAGTGTATATACTTGCAAACACTAACAACTGTATTAAAATTAAAATGCAGTGTTTATTGTGAGTACAAATGATTTGATTTCACCCATATGGAGGGGTTTCGCACTTCTTGGCACAGAGACCTGTGGACCAAAAGATGATACCATGTGTCTCTTAGAATCATGAGGTCATAACATTTATAGGGATGATTGCCTGGCCTAAAAAGACAATACAACATTACAAATACATGTACACCACTAGTTCTCACCTCCATAATTGTGTTGAGAACACCATACAATGTCAACTTGCAAAAAATTGCCGTGAATATTGAATAATTTACAAAGAGTGTGTATTGGTTTATTTTCAGTGTTGCCTGCTATGAATTGCTCTTATTGTCAAGCAATGACAGCTATGAGTCAGAGAGTTATATTGTGATGGTACATTATAAACATTCCAAATATACTACACTGTAGTTACTAAGCACACATTATTGCAATGGACACAGGCCGGTCATGTGTATGCATGCGCTTTTAACGATACACAAGTGCGCACCCCACCTCGGATAGGGAATGATCAGGCCTGGTTATCTCAAACTTTGTAAGGCAAACAAAGTTCAAGATGACCATAAATTAGTGGTAATTACTAAAAAAAAAATAAATTACAAGTCACTGGTGATAAGTTGACTCTTGTCAATTCTATTATTTTACTAGTATTGTTTATCAGTTTTTTGTGACAATTTATGTGATTTTGGGCCTTTATCATTTCATGGAAAAACATGAATGTAAAATGAAAACCTGTCATAGGTAATTAGTCACTTGTCCTACATCTCTACTCTTTCTTTTTAGTTCATTGAATTTATAGCCCAGAGATTGACATTTTTACATTTCTTGCCTGTTTTCACAACTGGTAGCCATAATTTCTACAATCTAAATCGCAGTGTTACCTCACTGATTAACATACACTAATTAAGTTAGTTAGCTTAATTAGGTATCCTTACAACTTAAAATTTCATTTTTAACTCACTATTAATTAAAGATTATGCTAATTATTCAATTAAACTGCCAAATGTTAGGTACTGAGATGTTAACTGTTGAGTTTATTGAACGAATAGAAATTTATGCTCCCCTCATCATGCTCCCCTCATCTACCACCCTGCAAAAATGGCCAATTGGAGTTAATTAATTGTTAATTACTAGTAAACGAAGTGCCCACAGGCATTTTTTTCACTTTTAAGTTATTGCTATAAAGATTTCCTTCATCATGATACCAAATATGCCCATGTAGCTCATGTATTTAAAATTTTATACCATTATTCATTTCTGTGCTTGTCGCGCAAATGTAACGGTACCACCTATATGCGGGCCCACCTTAAAACGCATGGCCTTATATACATGTAAGATAATATGATCACAACTTCCCAACTCATCTTGAAATAAGGGGAAAAAATACAGCACAAAATAATTGATTAAAAAGTACAAAAAAGGGACAACTTCTTTGTTAATGAACACTGGAGGTCAAACAGACATGACACATGCCAATTGGCAACCTCTGGAATAACCTTGTAGGTAAGGTTTGCCATTCATAAACTATGCAGCCTTTTGGCTAAAGTATTATTAGAAATAACAACATAAATTTGGGGGTGGGGATGGGGGAAATCCCCACCCCCAAGCAGATAGTTTTTGGCCATAGTGTCTGGCAACAAGACACTGATGTAAACAGACTTACAGACAGACAAACATACACACATGTAATAATTTGAGGAAGGAGTGCACTCAAAAATGATGTGGTGGGTATAAATAAATAGTTACATAACCTTCCCTACTTCATTTGAAGAAAATGCTGTTATATCCTCATTATCCTGCTTATATCCTGATTAAGTGTGGTAACAGGTACTTTGCATCCAAAAGTGAAACATTGTTCAAGCCAAATAGGCCTATAGGTTAGGTAATAAAATTAAATCAATTTTCTATTACATGTACATCAAGTGTAATTAAGACATTTATCAAGTCCATTGCGTAATGATTCAATCTATTTTCGCAAATCACTAAACTTATTTAAAATCATTAATAAAAATACCAAATTATATTTGAAATTCTCTTTCATATTACGCCATGAATTAACAGTGCAGATTTTTTTTTTATCAGTCCATACAATACAAATTTGGCATTGGCACAGCTATGGGTAGAGACAATCTAATAAAAGTACACAATATAAAAAATCATAATAGCAAATGTTAATTTTTCATAAAATTTGGCACCCAATCAATAGAAACAACCTTGTTCAGGAAATTTAAAAAATGATTTTAAAAAATGCTCTCATTACTCGGGTGGAAGCAGCTAGAATAATTTCAGTATTGCAAAGATAAAAAACAAATAAAAAACAATATGACTCTTCATTGTTAATAATTAGGCCTATAGGTTTGTTGGCAAATATCACAGAAAGCAGAATTACAGATGGACATGGCTCATGTCATGCGCACACACAAACACACATAAAAACATACATACACACACATACACCTACACACACATACACACACACATGTTTTCGCCGTCAATCAGGGACATAATTCTAAATTGATTAAAGACATGCAAATGAGGACGTGTGTACATGTATGTGATATTCCACCGCCAATTGCGGACGCACTTCATCCCAACCGGGGACGCCCATGTGTGTGATTTTTAACATGCAATCGGGGACACTTTTTGTGCACAGTAAAAAAAAAATGGTGATGCCCTCATACGCCTGTTTTTCAAATTTGCAATCGTTTGCACG
>JZLH01S0006787.1:39464-49794 GCA_001188425.1 Eucidaris tribuloides | reverse complement strand
TCAATGTCCGTGAAGTAAAAGAAAATAATCTTTGACCGGGCTCCTTGTTTTGCTTTCTTTTGTAACCGTTACACAGGCGAGCCGCACGAACTTTTTGATATTGCGGGTTGCGTTCCTTTTCTGGGAGGGTTGACATGACTTCGAAGTCAATAATCTAGCGGCTTGTGTGGAGGAAAGTGCGGGGCCCGGGCGGAAGGGCGCCGCCTCGCGAGCGACCCCCTCCTTAAAAAAGAAAAAGCATATTTTTACTATCTTGAAAGAAAAAATTATATTCGGCCCTCCCCTTTAGTGATCAAAAATTATCCCGGAAATTTCATTCATTCACTTCATTATTCCAGCTAGCAAAAATATGCATTTACCATTAAGATATAAAGTATAATTTCAGTAACAAATTATACCCATATTAGCGCATTAACATTTTGTGGGGTGTTTTGTGTCGTGTGTTATTATTGATTTATTTAGTTATTTTTTTTTTGGGGGGGGGCGGGGGCACATTTTATTAATTGGTCAAGTATTCTATTAATGCCCGAAAACACCTTTTATGAGACTAATGCGGATAGCCAAATCTTATGTGGAGAGCGAGCTAAGGATCACCCGCTATGCAGAAACGATGACTTCTCAACTAACCCTGCTAAAAAGTCGACAAATTGCAAAATCTTAACAACTAATGAAGAATATTGTTTAACAACCGAAGACAACAACCATGTAAACATATATACAATATTGAATTTTGCTC
This sequence comes from Eucidaris tribuloides, assembly GCA_001188425.1. NCBI lineage: Eukaryota > Metazoa > Echinodermata > Echinoidea > Cidaroida > Cidaridae > Eucidaris > Eucidaris tribuloides. The sequence continues at coordinate 49,058 of JZLH01S0006787.1, read as the reverse complement.
CACCTCGCGCGACAAAGTGATTAGCCTATACCAAGATATTTGTGCGTAGCGCGCGCGAAAAATTTACATTTTATTACCCACGGCACAATGAAAATAGGGCAAATATAATTTTTTTACTTTACCCCTACGATAAAAGTATCTAAAACTAAATGCAAGGAAGCGTAAAGCATTACAAAACCAATAAAAGTGCCCATTGTTCTATTATTGGCGCGCTTGAGGAAAAAATTGTATAGCATTGTATTAATTCAATCTGGAGCGCGGAGTCGCGCCGAAAATTTTGACCTTTTTTTACTTTTGCCCCCCCCCTCCCCCTTTCAAACAAATTGAATCATTCTTAAAAATGTAATGCAACAATAGCGCAAAGCACTACAAAACCATTAAATGTACACAATGTTCAAGTTTTTTGCGCGCTTTGCGAAAAAAATTGTTAGCATGTGTATTTTTTCAATTCTACGCGAGAAGCGCGTTGAAAATTGTGATTTTTTTTCCTTCCCCCCTTTCCAACAAATTGAATCATTCTTAAAATGTAAAGCAACAATATAGCGCAAAGCACTACAAAACCATTAAATGTACACAATATTCAAGTCAGTTTGCGCGCTTTGCGAAAAAAAATTGTTAGATGTGTATTTTTTTAAACTCTGCGCGCGAAGCGCGTCGAAAATTTTAAAAAATTTCTTACTTTTGCCCCCCCCTTCAAACAAATTGAATCATTCTTAAAATGTAATGCAACAATAGCGCAAAACACTACAAAACCATTAAATGTACACAATGTTAATTTTTTTTGCGCGCTTTGCGAAAAAAACGCAAACAAATTAAAAAAATCGTATAAGATCAGCGCAAGGTACTACAAAGACTGACAAAATATTCAATTTTCAGGCGGGCTTTGCCGAAAAATTGCTGGCCTACATTGCAATTTTGCGCGCAGAGCGCGCCGAAAGTTTTGACATTTTATTAGTACGCCAATAGATTTTTTTTTGGGTGAACACATTGTTTTGCTCCCCTCCCCCCTCAAAAAAAAAATCCTGACAGATTGAAAAATGATATGTTCTGGCAGCAGAAAACACTACAAACCTATCAAACTTACACAATGTTCAATATTTTGCTCGCGAAGCGATCCGAAAATGTTGACACGTTTCTTATTTTTGCTCCTCCCCCTCCCCCTCTCCCTCCCACCAATTAAAATGAGGGGCAAACATATTGTTTTGCCCGCACCACCCCTTATAGAAGAAAGGCACTATACAAAACCATTAAAGCCCAAGTTTAGTTTTGGGGATTTTTTTAATTTGAAAGCTTTATGCCCAGAGGTCATATCACACTTATAACAGATTTTGAATGTCTTTTGGGTTTTTTAATTCATAAATGAAAAATCTCGGGGGGGGGGACCACCGAGATTTTCGACTATATTTTACATTAGAGCATCCAAAGGGTTAATATGGTGTTAAGGTTATCCGGATAACTCGGATAACCTAACACCTTAAAACCATTAAACATGGCATTCCATTTTTCGGCTATTTTGCGCGCAAAATTCTGTATTACAACTTGGCGCGCGGAGCGCGCCGGAAATTTGGACTTTTTTTCACTTTTGCCCCCCCCCCCCCACTCCGAAACATAGACCGACGCCCCTGTAGGCCTATGGAACTATACTTTAGATCTACATCTTCCGTAAAAATAATAAACGGAAGGTTTAAAAAGGGAAATGAGAATCATGCAGTCTATACCACAGATATGGACAACAACATCAGACAAGTTAAGCCAGACACAGACAGTGCCAACCTGTAAAGTTGAAGTTTGGGGAGCTTGGTCTGTCTTGGCCTGCCCTCAGATTTGAGGGACCAAGCTGACAAAGGCTTCACGAGCGTTCGCGACCGTAGCGCGATAGTTAACGTTAACGTATAACGCGCCGGATCGTATATACAGTTAGCCTACACAAACGCACGTAACACATGCACACACTGCTTCAACTTACAGCGTGAACTCAAAATGATCATGATCACTAGGGTAGCGCGCGGCCGGCGAATTTTTAAAACGTAGGATGGCAACTGAAGATTCATGAATTATTCATGAGCGATTCGCTTCGCAGTCCGCCTCGCTCAATACACTAGTCTGTAATAGAAGCCATGTTTATTTGAGGAAATTAAATGTTGCTTCTGTTATGGTAGTATTTTCGTCTTTACTTATATTCTTTCCCCATCTTTATCAAAATAAATATTGTAGTTATCAATCCAAGATTAAATTTACATCTACTACGAAATATCACATCACACAAAATATGAATGAACATTTTAAGGCCTAGAATTAGAAAGCAAAGACTATATGGATGAATCGAGGTTAGACAGCTGAACTCGTTCCTGCTTTGTGGGAAGTTTTGATGCCATTGAAGTTTTTATCGTTACAGTTTACACAGCTTGACTACTACAACTTAAATGATATCAACGTTTAACAAAGGGATGGGTTAGATATCTAATGGCGAAACCGCCATTCTTTATGGCGCTAGCGTGCAACTGTGTTAATGTTGGAAAGCTAGAATTGAGGCTGGCGTGAAGTAGTTGCATCAGCTGTACAGGAGGTGCACGTGTACAGTAGAATCGCTCTAAGTCTATAGTTAGATCCTAGAGTTCTACAGAATATTACCATTTTTAGTCAATCAAGATTTGATGTATGCTGAGTACTGTGTCGAACGACTCGCCGTGTTGAGGTGTCACACATTTGTTGCATGAGCGGATTCGCACTGCTTGCGATCAATTAATCTTTGATTGCATGGTTAAAGGAGATTCTTATAGGTTTCTCTCGCTTAAAAAAATAATTAGCTATTAGTTATTATCCTAAATTACACTAAACACCCCCCTTTTGAATTATAAAAATGCGTAATTATATTATTGTTTTCAAAGTAAATTAAGGGTTTTTGACGAAAGGATACTCGATCTAGAAGCTTCAGGTTAGAAATATGTCTGTATCATAGAGAGACTAAATGTAGCAGTGTAATAGTGTATCAACGACAATGGTGTTTTGCTCGAAGTCTCCTTCCAAGTCTCTCTTCTCTCCCCTCCTCTCGCCCTCTCTCCTCTCTCTCTCTCAGAGTACATCATTATAAGCATTACAGTTAATATTACGCATTTTATTAATTGCACACTTTAATACTGATATAGATCCCTCCTTCACACAACTGACAAAATGAATATTATGGAATAGAAAGCATTATGTCTAGCTGGCGAATCATGAAGCATAATGTGCCTTTATTTCTGTTCGACTCTCCTCGACTCAGACTACTCTATATGCATACAGGGAATCAGGGAATATGTAAGCAGCCCTGTGAAAAATTTATCCATCGCTGTTAAAGGGCAAGCCCACCCCAACAATAAATAACTATTTGATTACAAAGAGACAAATAAAAGAAAGCATAACACGCAAATTTCATCAGATGATTAAAAAAAGAAAAGTTTATGACATTCATAAAGTTTCATTACTTTCACACAAAATAGTTATATGCCATCCGGCCCGGTATGCAAATGAGGGGGACCAATTTGCATCACCCACTCACTATTTTTGAAAATAATTTTTAATATATGAAATATGAAAAATATTTCCATTTTCTCCCCATTGGTCCTACAAACTTTTATTCCTTCCCTAAAATGTGGAATACATTGTTTTTAACGCCTATTTGTTTGGTTCAATCAAGAGGCGCCATTATTGTCAAATGTGTTAGCATATTGAATATGTATAAATAAAAACATTATAAAAGAAACATAGTGATTGAACCGCATCGACTCTCTCATTTTTCATTAGTCACGCGAGTTGTGGCAAAATAAGCGAGATTTAAAAAGTTCATACATAATAATAACAATAATAGATAATAAATAATACATAATAATATAATAATAATAATCAATCGCTAGGATTTTATATAGCGTCTTTTCCTATTTTGATTAAATGTTCAAGGCGCTAAGATAACGAAAAAGACAGAAATAAGTACAGAAAAGCACATTACAACAGAAGAAAAAGAAATAATAAATTCACAACTTTTCTTATTTATCATCTAATTGTTGATGCCATTTTCACCATTGAAACTTTCTTGTCTGGGTGAACTCTGTCAATTTCAATCTTGCTCATCTTGAACCATATTGAAGAAGTCACACGTTCATTGAAGGTAGTAACCCACTTTCAATCTCCAACTATCACGTGACCAATGTTAATGTATGTTGCACGTCTTTTATCGATGAAGCGAGTGGAGAGTTCACTACACTTAATGACGTCTATCAACCACTACATTGAGGGTATACGGTCTAGTAATACATCATATGAATTGATAGTACGCAGTTCGGGTAATAATACGGCAACTGGCTACTATAAAGCTACAATCGTATTGGCGGATGGTGTGTGATACAGATATATTTGAGAGATTGACTCCTACATGTATTTCCACCTCGTAAAGAAATTGACGATAACAAACATTTTTAAAGCTGCAGTTGATTATCCAATCCCATGTTAAAGAAACTTTCACATACGAGAGACTATTGAGACTAATGTCACAGATTGAGAGTTGTAAGAAAATTACTAGATGAATAGCTGGATTGTTGGTGACAAAAGAGATAGAACATGCGTGCACGAGAGAAACTTGCTTATTAAGCGATTACGATTTTGTATTGTTTAGAAATCGATTGTTTGGTTATAACCTTCTATCAAATTTCAGACGGCTACAGTATCAAGATGAAATGAATAGATTCTAATTAAGCATACACACTGAGTGAGCATAGTAGCTACTACACTTGGGCACTATAATTCCAATCTGTATAAAGAGAACAAACAAATTGCAACCAGGAAATGATAGACATGATATTCTTTTATATCAATACTGAAATGGCATCATCAGTTGATAACTCTAATACAATTAAGTATATTTGCTATATATCATAATCACACATTAAAATTAGGTAAAAGATGTTCTGTAAATGACAATATATTAGATTTAAATCCTTCTGAATGTAAGTGCGTCAGACTTCATGTCTCTTCTCGTTGGATTATTATTGGTACTATGAGATGGACGTTATTGACTGTTGTGTGACTCATTTTGATCTTGGCTCTAGTCAAACTTTAAATTGCAAAAACTAGCATAGCTAACTCTATCAGTTGTTATATTCTTGATATATTCATCTTCTCTATGAAAATATCTGCTATTATTACTCTATTAAGTTAATAATTCAAGTCAGTGCGAGGCTACACGGAACATTCTAATATATCCTTTTGATGTTTGTATCTGAATGTGAAAGATCGCACGGTAAAAATGATAATAAATCAAATTAGATTTAAGTATACTATGCATTGATTTGTATTATTAAAATTATATTCACCTGACAAGTTGTAAAATTCATCTGCAAAAATTAATTTTAATGCGTAACTTCCTTCCAATTCCATTCTTTCTTTCTTTGCTTTCAAATCCTTCGCATTCTTTCTTTTCTTTCGTTCACTCTACACTTTATCTCTATATGATACTCTTTCTTTAAATATATCTGTGCTCGCTCTCATTTGCCCCATTCTTTCCTTTCTAATCAAAGATCAGAAATTCTAAGCGAATTAACGTCAACTGTAGCTAGACTAGTGATCGCTAACGTTAGGCCCTAATGGGTAGATCTAAGTATATCCAGGTTAGATCGTACACTTAGAGATGTCTAGGATCTAAGCTTGCGTTATTGTGAGAATAGATCTAACATAAGATCTAGGAATCTAGATCTAAGATCGTAGTAGTAATGATGAGATCTAGAGCGTAAGGGCACTGGTTTCAGCGCTTTAGGAAGCGAACGCGTACCGACCGTACCGTGAGCCAACTACCTATGCGCAATACCGTGCGAGAGACAGAATCGGGTACGCTTTACTCTCTAAATCTGAGGGAGATCAACAGCGTTGAAAAGTATTGCGGATGGCGTTCAGGTGGCTCAGCGCGTCACGGTACCGTTTCGCCTTGGCAACGGCTTTAGACACCTCGGGAGTGGGGCATGGTCCTCGCTGGCACGCTCTGGATGCGGTACGGTACGCGCTCCTGTACGGTTGCGCTTTAGGACGTTCAGTGCGCCATCCTCTGGCACAGTTCGGTAGGGCGGTAGCGGTGCGCTTTCAGGAGAGGCGCTGAACCAGGCCGCTACGTCCAACGTTTTTTTGTTAGGGCTCGAACCTCAAGATTAGCGTGTGAGCTAATTTAACCATTTCTTGCTCTCGCGAGTTCCATTGATATCCTCACTCACTGGCACCCCAAAAATGTGAGCCCTGCACAACGCAATGTCTCGCAAACGTAATCAGCATACATCACATGTCTGATTGAAACTACAAATTTAATACTTCTGTAGACTCTAGATCTAAACTTAGACCTAGAGCGATCTACTGACAGCGTGCACCTACAGCTATGAACTACTTTCACGCCCGCAGCCTCTCAATTCTAGCTTCCAACAGTTAACACATTGCACGCATGGCAGGCGATGTGGGGTTCGACTGATATTAACCCATCCCCTTGTAAAAACGTTTATCGATATCATTTAAGATTAGTAGTCAACTGGTTAAACCTGTAACGATAAAAAACTTCATGTCATCAAACTCCCACAAATCAGGAAACGAGTTTCAGCTGTCTAACGGGTCGAATTTCATCGCACAAGTCTTTGCTTATCTAGGCGCCTTAAAATTGCCCATGTCAGTGATGTTTGATGTGATGTGATATTTTTCCGTAGTATGATGTAAATTTCAATCTTGAGTTGATAACTACAATATTTATTTTGTTAGAGAGTGGGAAAGAATAGTGGTGCCTACAGAAGCAACATTTAATTTCCTAAAATACATGGCTTTCTATTAGCAAGACTAGTGTATTGAGCGAGGCGGATTGACCGAAGTTCGAATCGTCTCGATGAATAATTCATGAATCTTCAGTTGCCATCCTGAACGTTATAGCGTTGACAATGCGCTATGCACATCTTTGGAATACATGCCGATCAAGAGCTAGCGCTCGTCGCGGGCGCCCGTCGGGATATGGAAGTGCATGCGGTGTCGTCAGCTAGGGCCGCAGCTAAGCGCCTGAGTGGGCTAGCGTTGAGAATTTGATTAATTAATGCTTCCTGAAAGCAATCTTATTAGCCAGAAAGAAAAAAAAGCAATGCCCAATGCATCAGGAATAATCTGACAAGTGTTGGATAAGGTAGGAGGTTCCAAAAATTTTCCACAACCCCTATGCAAAAAGGGGGGGTGTTTAACACGCTAAAAACACCCCCCTTTTGCCAAAGGGGGGTGTTTGCAACACGCGCCAAACACCGCCCCGCTGCGGTACGCGTATGTCGTCACCTTTGCTAGGGGTCTGCGCGGGAGAACGCTCTTTATTCTTGTGCGCCAAATATTTGGGTACGAGTCTCGAGAATAGACTATATAATTTTCGTGACGCTTTTCTGACGTAATGTTATCAATTCTCAGGTAACCGGTCCCTCGAACACGGGGAAATCATTTTTTTTTTAGTTCTGGGGGCGCGAGAGATCTATCAAATAGCAATTAGGTTTGCATAGGTAAACCGGCTGAAATCGAGGTCCGTCGCGTCAGAAATTAACACACAAAATTACAACGAATCGGACCAAAAATTAATAAATTTTGGGGAATAGGTCTAAAGGTCTATCTGAAAAGGACTGGACTCAGGCTTACTCACGTACGAGCGTAATCGTGAACCGTGCAGGGGTAAAATAACGGTAGTTTTCTTCTCATTAGTTCTGGCGGACGTAGTCGTAGCTCACAAGCAAGCTTCGCACTGACCCAATTCCGAATGTGTAAACCACGTAAGGCAGAAGCGAGACACAATGATCGCAGCTGCATCGGTAAGGTTGTCGTTTGGACTTAAATAAACCTTATTTGATGATTTTTCGAATCATTATACGTCCACAGTTATCCTGACATGCGGCTAGATGCCGGCTTGTCACGATACGGGTGTACGGGTTTTGTTTGGGCCGAATGACTCCTACTACGAGTCGGCAGCGCTGGCTCACGTAAACCGTAATTAAACTTTACAAAAAATGGCTAAGTCAGGGATCTTTACACGCGCAGCGCACTCGCGTTGCGCCCACACGTACACTGTAATGCAATAAGAAGGCCCGCGCGGCCGAGCGCGTTCCGCTGATCTTGTTGTATTACTCGATCCTCGCGTCGCTATGCGTCAATTACGATAGCCATTCGATCTCCCATCGTTCGAACCCTATCGTTCTGAAAATAGTCGCGATTATCTGGAATTTCCTTTTTTTTTTGTTTAATAGCGAAATAGACAGGGAGATTTATGCAGGTTCTTTTAAAAAAAAAACGAACCTACAGATTTCTGGAGGTTTACTAAAATTAAATTTTGACGAGCGAACCCCGATTTTTGCCAGCTCACTGAGCTCTCAAACGCGCTCCTAGCGATGCGAGGCCTTGCCGGCTGACAATCGCTCTATATAGGAGACATCCTTAATGATATCTGATATTCAGGCAAGGCATTCATAAGTTTCTGGCCCATAGAGTTAACACCACTATGCCCAAAATAGTGGCGCAGACAAAAAAAACACACGCCTCCGCTTCAAGAAGGTGTTTATAGGGTTGGAGTTTCTGGTTGTGTTTGGGTTGGAGTTTCTCCCGATGTTTGTGATTGATTTGCTTCGTAGGAACACGGGGACCGACGTTAAGCGGATTTTCTTGTCATTTCTTGTCACATACTGTCATGTGGGCGGCACAATTCGCGGGGCGTATCAGCGCCTAGTTACAAGTACCCCACCGGCGCGAGCGATCGCCGTGATAACCGCCGATGCCTATAGGGATAGGCCTACCGCATGTAAGATAAATTGTGGCCCTTAGATCGGAAATTATAGCAGGTTCATAGTCACTGCCACTCCACAGAGCGCCACTTCCCCACCCACCCACCACCGAAATGATGATGTAATAATATGATGATATGATGAGATAAATAATAAATAATAATAATAATAATGATAATATAATAATAATAATAATAATAAATAATGATGCATGATGATGATCCCGATAATAATAATAATTCGATCGATCATCAATCAATCAATCAATCAATGACAATCATACCATCCATCCATCCATCCGATCCAATCCATCATCAAATCAATCAACCTCGATCAAAGTCAATATCAATCAATCGATCACTCATCAATCATCATCAAGTCGATCGATCAATCAATCAATTCAATCAATCAAGTCAATTAATCAATCAATACAAGTCATCAAGTCAAAAATAAATAAATCAAAAATAAGAAAAATGCGTAAAGGTGAAACCCCGGTCATACCTCTCAATCCAAAACAAACAAACAAACAAACAAAGCAAACAAACAACAAAAACAAACGAGCGTAGCTGTACTGGCTCGACATAATTGGCCTCGTAGTCGTATACCCGCGCGCGGACGCCGTGTGAAGATAATAGTTCACTGCGCTGCACACGTACATTTGGAAGCGTACCATACTGCTGGTCAAGGCTGCCACTCCGTAGGGGGGAAATCCCTTAAGCCGTAGGGGATTTTGACGTGGCGTAGGGTAGGGGATACCTACGGGGAAATGACCTTCCTAGGGAAACGTGAAGGGGAATTT
>JZLH01S0006787.1:24841-39439 GCA_001188425.1 Eucidaris tribuloides | reverse complement strand
TTTCATGTCATTAAACTGAATCAAAAGATAAAGTGTAGGTAAATCTGTTCATTAAAAATCTGTTTCTTAAGTACTTCGCCTTCATAACTGATACAGAATGCGTATGGCTTATTATTTTCATAAAAAAACTAAACTGTTGTGTAACGTTTTTGTTTCAAATGATTCTTATACGTTGCGAGAAGTGATTTTACGAGAGGTACACACGCCTAGCTGTACGCGGCGCATCAGCGCTGCGTGCAGCTAGTTCTTTATATTCTTACAGCACTGACTAAAAGGGGACTATTTGGAATGAAAAAGAAGTGCCAGCATTGTGTTGAGAGTTTCAGGCACTAAACATATACTCACCATGTAAGGTGTTTGAGCTCAAGCTCTCACTGTTGAGTTCATCTTCTGTCACACCAAGTAGACCGCAGACTTCCTGTTTACTGTAGGGTTCGGGATGTAAGACCTGGGTCACGACATCCACCATACCAGGCACAGAGAAGCCCAACGCCTTCTGGACGTCTACCAGACGTCTCATCTTCCTCCACTCCAGACCTTTGACTTTGGCAATGATCTGTGAAAAAATGAACAGTGTTGATCGCAAAATAGGTTAACTCCACTTTTGTAACTTTTGAGAAAAATGCATTTCTTTGCCCAAATTTGTACATGCACCTGTGGAAAAATAAAAGTAAATCCCAAAATATTTTGTACTTGCTTGTGGAATGTGGCTTCAAATTTCATACCATCTCTAGGTAAGTATGTGATAAGTGTGTTGCTGTTAATAACTTAATTTTTAGTGAAAATGGACTTAAACCCATTTTGCGATCAAACTCTTCAAATGCAATAGTACATACAATCATGGGCATATTAACAGAAAATGGCAGGATTGGAAGGGGTCCTCAATTTCAGATGCAATGATACCAGAATTAAGTATACTGTTTGAGGTTACTGTTGTGAAAATTTCACAGTCAAACTTATCCTCTTTATTGCTCAATTCAAATAATTTTTCAGCAATCATCTAAGCAATAAAGCATTGTCCCTGCAACACCTGCAACATAGAAAACAACCAATTGTTTAACATGACGTACTTTAGCTTTAAAACCATCATTAAGTTGATATTACTACGTACATTACCTTAGGAAAATGTTGGGGTCCCCCCCCCCCAGATTTTTCTAATATTTTCAGTAGTATTTGAAAAAGGGGAAAGTTTCACGGCATAATCTGATAGTCATATAGGTCTATAGAAACATAGCAGAAAAATTCATTGTTTACAATTATCCAAAACTATACTTGGGCTTAAAAGTAGAACAGTATCATACACTTTTACCTTATTTTTGAGTTATATAATGACATAAAATGCTTCCAGAGGGAGAATGGATTACTATAAGCCAAGTGTCAAAATATTGTCAGCACTATAACAAATTCAAAAGCAGCATGGTAATCGTAGACATGCTGTAAATCAACTAGGGGATACACGGGATATGAGGCTAGCTATAGAAAAGCCATTTTCTGCCCCAAATATTGTGTTGCGATATGTAACTGACACCCAAACTGATAAAGTGTACTTAACCAATTCCTAACAAAATGAAGTTCACTGACTGAGAGTGATATCTGAGACATTGTTTTCCCACCTCTTACAAATTTCACAACAGCTTCTATGATTACATCAAATACATCAGACACTCGCCTATAAATCACTACAATCAAGTTAAATTCTCAACAACAAGAACACGATTAACCTAAATAAGAGTCCAGATGATGGCTCTTTATCTGATTATCAGTATGTTTGTCTGTCTGATGGCCAACTGTGGTTAAACTTTGATATATACACTAAAACAGTAGATGTCTTGCTCGAGGGAATCACAGCTTGTTGATCAGAGCTGCTTCTTACAACACTCACTGCAGGGATAGGCACGACTAATTTTTTTTAATTGTAAATTACACTACATTTTTATTTCAAAATTGTCTAATTATTAATTATATTTATGAGCTATAAATATCAGTTTGCAGTCAAGAAGACCGATGAAAAACTCAAATTTATCATTTAACCTGTAGGAGACGGTTTGATTTTGATATAACACGCATTCTCCATAAATCCTGACCCGAGATATCTCATACTTAATCTCCAGTGGATTAATATTGGTATTGATCCCAAATATAAATTTTTGCCAAAGTTCTATTTGCTGTTAATTGGCCAACAACAACAAATTGAAATTAGCGTGAATAATCAGACATCGCTGCATTGACTTTGCACATGAAAGAGAGATACGACGGTTTGCTTGATCGTGTGTATTGAAAATGCGGTCAGCGTTGTTAAATTCCCTATGGCGTTTTAGTACAGGGAAAATCTAAACCGCTCAAACTGAAATTACAAGCATGTAGCTCTTCGCGATATTTTCTCTGATTCTTGGGTTCTGTGTAAAAATCAAGATATCAATGCTTAAGCAATTGTCTTGGTCTTTCCTATCATGTATATTTCTAGCCAATAAAAATCTTGTAAGGCTTGGGACAAAAAGTGGCAATTATAGTAAACTTTTGAAGTTGCTGAAATGAGTTTCGCACTGTCGTATCGCAATATGACGGTTCGGATGACCGCTGACGATATGTAGAAAATTAAACTCTTATTGCGTCAGGCATTTTGTTGAAAAATCACACTGTCAACTTCAAAATGCTGTCAATTTTTACACAAGCACAATGGCAAGTATTGTGGAGAAAAGTTGTAGTTTTAAATATCAAATGTGAATCTATCAGTTTTAAGTGTAATTTAGTGAGAGTTGCCCTTTTCCTACATAAAAGTGTGAAAACAAGTTAAATTACAGTAACACTTTTATTCTTATGACCTGCAATGAAAGGGTACAATTTGCACTGTGAGTTAATGATTGTGTTCATGATGGCACACCCTGAAATGTGCTTATCAAGCAAACTAACTTCAAATCATTCATAGTGTCGAGATTCACATAGCTCTTCACCTCTCTCATAAGAATTGGGGTTGAAAAGTCAGGTTTCATGAAAACAAGGGTGATGAAATTCAATAGAATGAACTGCTGTAATGACGCTAACTGAATCTGACTGCTAGACCTAATTTGATTTGTGTATCATCTTGTGAGTATTGAATATCTGCTGATTAAAGCTTACGAGGTCAGAAACTCACACAAGTACAGATGGATGATTGTCAAGCAATCTCCACTACAGTTGGACTCTACCAAAATTCAAAATCAGTGGGTGGTAGCTACATCCACTACATGAAATCTACACTATTGTTTTACAACTTGCGTAATGGCCCAATTTCAAATGATTTTTAGAGTATACAGTATTTCAAAAACTTTACAATGCATGAAACCCAAATTTTGAGCACTGTAGTACCATTTTCAGTTGGATTAAGTCTGTATGTGCAAATCAAAAACCCAGTAGTTAACTCTTAATGTGCTGTAGTTGCAGATCTGTACCAAATAATACACATAAAGTCCATACAGATTTAAATCCCCTGGCATGTTACGAATTAAATAATTAAAGTGGAATGAAACCCAGACATCTTCCTGCATTCAGAGATTACAGAACAATACAAGAAGAAAATTAGTGAAAGTTTGAACAAATTTGGTTGAACGGTTCAAGAATTATGATTGTTCAAAGTTTATTTAATTCTTGTTACGGAGGATCCTTAACTTGGCAACCCTACCAAGTTTTTAGATGAAAGTGTGCAGAACTCTCCATTGGTTTTGTACACAAATTTGCACTTATTCTCACTTTTTAGCAAATGTCTGATTTGCTCTTGCTTGTTGTGCAAGTATGTCCTTGCAAAACTGATTCTACATGTTTTTCTGAAAGAATTTGGTTACTTTCTTAACCCGTTGACTACGGGAACCGGATGTACCCTGTGTTAACTATATGGGATTTTCAGAATCTCGGAAACAACGGGTTAACTGACACTTCAGAAAACTGCAAATTATTGAAAATTTGTGCACAAATCCAATGGAAAGTTCTCCACACTTTCATCTGGAAATGGGTAGAGTTGCCAATTTAAGGATCCTCCATAACAAGGATTAAATAATCTTTGAACAATCATAACTCTTGAACCGTTCAACCAAATTTGCTCAAACTTTCACTACTTTTCATCTTGTATTATTCTGTACTCTCTGAATTCAGTTAAGATGCCTAGGTTTTATTTCCCTTTAAATTGATGTACATACCTGACTAGCTAGCCTGCATTCTACCACCCTGATGTTATAGTGAGATGTAGCAGCCTTCTGCATCTCCACACAGCTGTTGGCGATGACGAAGGCCACACTCTCTGGTAGACTGACATCCTCCGCTCTGATGGGGTTGAACTCAACATGCATTGCCTTGATAAAACAACAGACCAGGGGCATGTTTCATAAAGCTGTTTGTAAAGTTACGCATGACTTTACGAATGACTTGAATATGGTAAGCCAAATGCGATTCTCAAACTATTGAAATCATATCTGCTAATGTTTACATTTGCAAATACATATTAACATTCTTACTCTTAATGACCATTTAAAAAGTATTTTAATGCAAACTTTATTTTTGTGCAAAATATAATTGACATTAATCAGACTTTTTTAAAATGATATAAACAACTTTTGGCTTTTTACTTGGCACTTCATATTCAAGTCATTCGTAAAGTCATGCAACTTTACAAACAGCTTTATGAAACAGGCCCCAGGGTCCGACATTATAAAGAGTTACTTTACATTTGGTCGTAAATTTGTTTATTACACTGTTAGACTGACTTAGCCATTGATTTACGATTACTTGATATCAATCACGAGATTGATTGTAACTATGATACAGGGTCCAGAAATGGTGGACAGAAAATGCATTTACAGTATGGCAATAAGAGGTAAACATTGGTCACTACACTTCAAACATACAGACACATACAGACATCCAGATACACAGACACACACAAGCACAATTATACATACATACACACAGACATACCGTAGACACATAACACACAAACACATACAGACAAAAAATTCTTTTATACTTTCATTGTAGTCAATGCTTCTGATCTAATCACACTTAAAATCTGTTACACATAATACTCTCCCACATCTACTTTTGAGTGAATTAAGGTACCCTAGTTTTTCCGAAGATCTGAGAAAAATTGAAAATACCTCAATTGTGTACACATATTTGAAAAATCAACACAACCCCAAAAGTCTTGTTTTATCACTTCTTCAAAGTAAGAACATCCCATTTCATTCACTCATTTATACCTTCTTAGAACTTATAAATTAATCTTCACAATATTGATAATTCCTCCACAAGTCAAGATTTCAAGGGAGAAATAATTAACCCTAGAAATACACCTCTCTTCATGGCAACTTGAAAATAAATACCTTCACATAATTTACTTACAGTGCCAGCTTTGGCCAGGAAACAAATGGACTGGTCCATACCGCCACCCTGTGTTCCGATGTAATGCTCACATCGCATGCAGATATCTGCTAATTCAACCTGGGAAAGAATTATAATAGTACAGAAATTTACTGTTACAATATTGTACACATATGCAGTCATATTTTAATCAATTTTATTGTTTTTGCTGTTGTTACAATGTCTTCTGCTGTAAATCAGCAGAAAGCAGAAACACATTACACATCAAATCTAATCTTATCCAATCCAATCTTTTCTGCTCCAATTTAATCTAATCCAATCTAATTCAATCCAATTCAGTATACTACATGTATAATCTGGTCTAATCTAATCCAATTCAATCTACTATAATCCATTCTACTCTAATCCAATCTAATTCAATCCTATCCTATATACTTTAATCCATTCTAGTCTAATCCAATCCAATCTACTATAATCCATTCTAATTCAATTCAATCAATCTAATTCAATTTTATTCAATTTTATTCAATCTAATTCAATCTATTTCAATTTACTATAATCCATTCTAATCTAATCCAAACTAATATCTAATCGAATCTACAATCTACTCCTATCACAACTATATAACCCTACATCGATTGGCAAGATTCAGTTTTTAATCTGACATTTGGCTGAACAAGCTTATCATACATACACAGACATTGTGGATAAACAGTTTGTTTTCAATGTGCATATAACCTTTTTCTTCAAAAAATCAAGACTGTGCAAATTATGGTATTGCACAGCTACATGTAGCTCCATCTTAGTTTTATCCAGAATTCCCTGCTGGTAAAGGTATTGTCAAGCCTGACATTACTCTCAACAGGTCACATGGTACCCTAAATTATGTATGACAAGTGAAAACTCCTAAATGCCACATTAAAATGTTTGTAATGAAACAATGAAATAGTTTACAGTTTTTAATAGATTTTCAGAATTTTTGCTGTACTTTCTACACATAACCATGGTGATAGCTACCTCCTCAATAATAGTAGATCAGATGATTGATTCATTTATTTTTAATGACTTAGAAAAAGATTGACCCCACTGGACATGCATCTGTAACCTACTGCTTTCCAGGCAGCAGCACTACAACAAGGCTATGCTGCCATTGCTAGGTGACAGCAATGCCACATGATTAACTAAATTAACGGTAAATGACATGATTGGGGGTTGTCCTCAACTTTGGCTGAAACTACTCCAGAATCAAGTAAACTATGCAAGGATTCTCCTGTGAAAATCTTGTAGTCAAATATTGACTCATTCTAAAATTACTAATGTCAATATCCCTCGTGGCAGGCAAACCTGTTGTGTGGCTCTCCATGGGTCCTATTTTTATTGTGCCCCGATAAAATTAAAATACTAGTATGTTCATGCTTGATTCTCCTTAAGTAATCAAATTAGAGACAAATCCTTCCAGCTGATGTACAGTTGGTATATATTTCAACTCATTTGGTTCTTGAGGAATTTTCAAGTGTTCCCAATCATGTCACTAACCTTTAACATATCCAATAATTAACTTTATTTTTACGCTCAATATCTAGATACGCCCCCAGGAGAGACAAATATTTAACAAATGAGAATAATTATGAGATTTAATTCATTGAATCAATTTTACCTTTGGAAGGGACAACTTATTGGCATGCATGGTGGCCAAGCCCGCACAGCAGACCAAGGCACTAGAACTGGATAGTCCTGCACTCTTTGGGACGTTCCCATCCACGAATATCTTCAAACCAGTGGGCAAAGACACCTTGGCCCTCTCTAGAACCCCTCGTATACCACACAAGATGTAGTTGTGCCATTCCGGTTTGGACTGGTCGATGCTGAAGGACGTCAGGTCTGTTGAGAAGTCACTGGACAATGGAGAGTTGGATAGATGATGATGAAGATAATAATAATTAGTAGTAATGATAATAATGACAATGTCGTATTTACCCAGGGTAGCCACTTCAGTCAAATAGACTGCTCTACCAGTGGGCCCTGTATGTTATTATTACCCTTCTCTGTTCTACAATGCCGAGCACCTGGCTAGAAAGCGGAAGGTACCGTGTTTTAAAAGTCTTTGGTATGACCCGGCCGGGAATTGAACCTTCCAGACATGAAGCAGATGCTCTAACCAATAGGCCATCATGCCGGTAAGACAAGGCTCGATCACTAGCACTGCTCCGTTTGCCGGGGCAAGTAAATAATTTCAGTGTCGGCAAGTAAAAAAGCAAAAAATTAAAATTGACATTCCGCAATCGGGCAAGTCATAATTCTCGATCATGAAATGAGCAAAACATAAAAGTCTTACCAAAAACAAACAAAATATGTCTAAATTTTGTGTTCAGTTAACTTAAATACCAAATTTCATAATTATTTTGTTCATTGTTCTCAATTTTATGACTCTTTATAAATTTATAAATCACACATTTCGCAACCTCCACAAGTAAAATAACAAACGTCCAATTTCTATAAAAGGGCCTTGTTGGTTAAAATTAGTGATAGATCATTTTTAATGCTTTTGATTGTTTATTTTTGGGCAAGTAAACACCTGAAAGTGATAATTTTACTTGCCCAAAGGGCAAGTAGGAAAAAAAGTTAGTGTGGAGCCCTGAGTAAGATGATGATGATGAAGAGTTTGTGATGAGCACTTTCACTCTTTAAAGTGACAAGTCTGGGTAATGTTACCCTTTCATTTAAAAAAAAATGTTGAAATAGCTCAGGGGAAGAGAAAATTGGGAATGGGATGGGGCAACTTGCATTGTGAAGTGGATATCAACTTGAGACTATTTTGGCTGCTTTTTGGGATGGAAGACTCGAGGCCGACTTTGCCAGTCCTCGGCCTCGTACCATGCGGCCTCGGTGATTTGGTCAAGGCCAGGTTGAGGCCACAAAATTTTCTATAATCTGGTGAATGCAAGAATAAACCCTGTCTGATTTGCTTGGACATGGATTTTGAAGTATTTTCAACTAATATGCCAAAATGAATTATGGAAATCCTAATATAACATGAAGCTAAGTAAATTCACTTCTGATGACTTTATTTTACCCAGCTCGTAAGTTTCACACAAGTATTCATTTTGAGTCAATGTTTCTCTATATGTCGCTGCTCTATACTGCAACAAGACAGGCATGGTAAAAATCGATGCCCGTTTATTAGCTGAATGTTCTGAAGACATTTAGCCATAATCAAATATTGTTTACTTCAAACTTTCAGCAGCTCTTGCTTTATTTTGTTTTAATTTTTCCCAAATTTACCTCAACATGGCGTCTTACGCAGTAAAGAAAATGGGCACACTTGGGCCAAAAATTATTTTCAGTGTCCTCAACTTTGGATGTCATTGATGAACTATTGCAAGAAATAGCGGCTTCCAAATTGGTTGATTGTATATTTGTAGTTCATAAAGTGAAAGCATTGGACGCTGATAGTGGCCCATTTAAAAAAAAACAACAACCCTACCGACCCTATTTTTCAGTGAGCTGTTACTCCAGTACAACATTTTTTTAGGCCTTACCTGAATGCAGCATTGACATTGCATAATGTCAGTTGTGTGGTATTTGTTGTGCCTACTGCCATCACAATGTCTTGATCAATGGCCATGGGAAGAACTGAGTAGCCACAGTAATCAATGTGCTCCCCTGGCAAATAAAAAAAGAAACAGAAAAAAAAGATAAATTGAATTGAAATCAAGATAGGCATTGAAATAAAGACTGAGATAGACAGGGTTGTTATTTGTTACCATTAAAATCAGAATAGATCATTAGTAATGTACTTAAATATTTCACATTTGATAACAATGCAAATATACATCAATTACAAAGTAGAACATATATATACAGTGCTAAAGTGAACAATACCCCATGGAGAGTGGTAATAGAGTCAGTTTCTGGTATAGGCAGGAGAGCACTATAGTAGAAAAACTACAAGGGCCAATCTGTGTTTCACAGCAGCTTAGGGTAGCTAGAGTGAAGGGTTGTAACAAAGTACTGGTAGTTAAATAAGTGATTTAAGGTGCTTATGTACTCTGCTTTTGAAGGATTGTGCACCCTTGTCAGAAATATCTCCAACTACATTTTCGGGTAAGCTGTTCCACATAAGTAACGCAGAGTGGATGAAGGTCCTGCTGGTGGAGAGCGTTCTGGAGGTTGGTACTGACAATGCAAGGAGAGGCATTGATTGGCTAGCCTGGGTAGCTCTTCTGGCTTTGAAGGGTTCAGGGAGCAATGCTTTAAGGTCTGCAGGGCATGTTGTAGTCTGCATCTCAAGATATGATACTGGTTGCATGGAAAATGGAATTTACAAATAGCAACATGCAAATAAAATCTTGGGCACTTTCAAATCTTATTTTAAATAATCCATATCCAATGGTAGACTAGACAAAATATATGTACATACTACATACAGTACAAATGACAAAATAATCTCAAATGTAAACATAATTTACACTATTTATACTCAGTGAGTGTATACTTTGTATGAGTGAAAGGAAAATATTATTTTGTAAACTCTAAAATATGTCAATCTTGTTTAAGTTTTCCATTTACATTTTTCAAGATGTATTTTAAAACAAAGAATACATCATTAACAAATTCTTTCTGAGATTCTCCAAATTGCTACAGAATTAATACATGGCATATAAGATTCTTGTAGCCAACGGATTATTAAATCATTAAAAAATGATGAACTTCATCAACTGATACCCCATTACTATAATAAATGGCAAAAAATTGCAGTTGACTAAACAGTAAATATTGCTCATCTTCAAAACTTTAAATTATTCAGGATAAGATAAAATACAAGCAAGCAAACAGTCAAGGCATTAAACTATCTAAATATTGTTACAATCATTTGCACTCAATGTTTCCCTCTTTGATCAAATGTGTACAGGTCTGGGGCCGATTTCACTAACGTCTCAAATTCATCGCAAACGGCGATATTCATCGCAAACAGCAATATTCATCGCTATTTGCGATGAATATCGAGTTGAGCGATTTCACTAACAGTTAGCGATGAATATGTTCATCGCTAACTTTTAGTAAGCGATGAATATTTTGCGAGTGCTAATGAGCACTCGCAAAATAGTCATATCCATCGCAAAAGACAAAATTCAGCGCGATGCACCCCCGGAATGCGCCATTTCCTCACGAGTTATCCCTTAACAGCGATCATAATAGCGTTATTATTACTGTTATTGTTATTGTTATTATTATTATTATCATTATTATTATTATTATTATCATTAGACCTACATGTATTGTTTGTTATCATCATATTATTATCATCATTATACTATTAGCTGTATTATTTTGTATTGTGTGTATTATGTGGGCATGTGGGTGTATGTACGGTGTGTCTGTGTGTGCATGTGTGTGTGTTATTGTGTTTGTGTTTGTCTATGTGGCTGTGTGTGTGTGTCTGTGTACGTGTGTCTATGTGCGTGTGTCTGTGTGTGTCTGATTGTGTCTTTTGTGTGTGTCACTTTGTGTGTTTATAACGGTGAGGTGGTGTCTGTCCATCTGTTTGTATGTGTGAAGTGACCAACTAGGACAATGGATTTACCCAAATAATCTCTACAGACCTATAGGGCCTACAGGATTTCTTTCAGGATTTCTTTTTTTTTTGGAGAAAATTGACAGAAAATGTTTAGATACATCAAAACCCCCTCCTCTCCATCAATACACTTCCCCTATGGAATTATGGTCATTTCCCCATAGCATAGGTATCCCCTACTACCGTGACAATCTATGGATGCATGGCTAAAATGCACTTCGGTAAGGGGTTTCCCCTACGAAGTAGCAGCCTTGACGTCAAAATTTTGCGATCGACGCTTCGTCATGAATCATAAAAGTATTTTTTTCGTCGGTAATTGCGATGGTTTAGTGAAATCCAAATTCATGCCAAACGAAGTTAGCGATGACGTTGCGATGCATTTGGATTTGCGATCAATTTGGCGATGATCGCTAAACGATGTTAGTGAAATCGCCCAGATCTGTTTATGATCATGAAAATGAAGGGCATAGATTTGAGGTTAAGTGCAAAAATCAGACATTTATTATTTATTCAATTGCTATTCAATTGTATTCATGTTTATAAATATCATATCCATTTAATCTTATTAATTATTTAATTTATTTATTCATTTATTTTATTGCAGATTCAGCGCTATGATACCATGGTGAATAGCATAATATAAGAACCCATTATTATTATTATTCAATCAGAGAGTGATGATGGGTGTCCCAATGAAAGGTTGTGAACCTAAAATTGCTTCTAACTAGTAAAATGGCATTGATTTTATTATCTATCTACAAAAAATAAATAAAAAAATGAATGCTGTCGTTCAACACTGATCGACTGATGAAAGTAACCACTACTCCCTGCAATATACTGATCATCTAAAGCAGTCAGTGAGGTTCATTTTTTTTTCTAGAGTCCACTGGGCGAGGTGGCTGGCTGAAACTAAGAAATTGCATTTAATGCCAAACAAATTAAATGGTGGAATGAATATTTCTTCAGAGAAACAATAAATGAAACAGAATACAAACTTACCAATCAGATTCACTCTTCCAGAGGCTCTTGCAAAAAAGGAGGGCTTTTCATTGAATATTTCTTCATATTTCAGAGCTAGATTGGTATACCTACATACATGAGATGAAAAAAACAAGAAAACAAAGATATTATTGATAGTGATGATACAAAATGATTGTATACAATATAAACTATATGGGCGGTGATTGGGGGGGGGGGGGGCGGGAATGTCACTCTGGCCTTTATTTTTTTCAGGGGGATTGTTCCCCCCTTTCATTTCTTTAAGTTTATTTTTTATATCTTATTGGTAATTTTGATGGATTTTGTTACCTGTAAACCCATTCATATCATAAATATGATGGAAAATAGATTATCGACCCGTTAGAGACTAAGTACGAGTTAACTCGTGTTGGGGTCTATGGAAATATGTTACTTATATTGAAATAAAATCATCTACAATGGGTTAAACTTTATAGGAAGGATGGGAGGGGGAAATCAAAGTCACCCTTTCCTCTTTTTTGTTTAGCTGGGGGCGTTCTTCCCTGTGCAAGGCTACTGTTACATCTTCGCCTTTCGCCCACCCCCTCCTCCACCCAATTTAAACGAAATCTCTCCACTGCCCTCATCATGCTCATAACTTCTAATCTTTTTAACTAATTCAGTCTGATAATGTTCTCAATCTCAATGCGTATGGCACTGACAGTCACTCACAAATTCATATTTCAATCATAACCTGTCCCGCGCCCCCAGACTCCTGCAAAAATTCTCATCTGCATGAGCCATGAAGCCTGCAATATACTTTTTTTAATGTAAATTAAATTTACCTTTCTCTTTGTGCTTCCGGAATTCCTTTTACAACAGGAGGACATTCTTGGTTTTCGGCCATGTCTAAAACCTTTGACAAGGTTTCAAGAATAAGGTAAAATATCGTAAGTTCAGGACACAGCTGACAGTACGCGTAAAATACAGTCGAGTTGACAGCCAACGTACGGCTTACCCAGCTCCGCCCCCACGTCCATACGCTGCGACTATGCCTAAGTAAACGAGCCCCTCGCTCGCACAATCGGCCGTGTCGAGCTTCACCGGCGACGTCAGGAAAATCAGGTGACCACTTTCAGGCTGGGCAAGCAAATGTAGAGCATTGCGTATTACAAATTCAATACTGTAAAATAAGATCCATCAAAACTTTTTTTTATAATATAAATACTCTAAAAATATTTTTTTAAATATGATTTTTGGAAATAATAAAAAAGACTAAAGTCAAATATGACAAAACCTGTAGGAAGATCGGCCACAAGCTCAAGATGGCGGCCCCCTTGCGTAAATTTTCGGCTGCATGTGCGCCACAATTGTGTAGATTTTCTCACTTAAATCGCTGTAGAGTTATCAAACAATCGTATTCTACATCTGAAAATGCGATTGTGCAAGCGGTAGAGCCTCAATATCCACCCATCCCACCTCCAAAGGACTCTAAGCGGGAGCTGATTCGCATCGCCACGGAACCTATTCACGCCGCCGAAACTCCGGCGGAGATGATCTACGCGTTGAACAAGCGATTGACGTGGAACCACACCATCCATCCGTACGGACTTCACATCGGGTTCCTCGA
Organism: Eucidaris tribuloides; assembly: GCA_001188425.1. Classification (NCBI taxonomy): domain Eukaryota; kingdom Metazoa; phylum Echinodermata; class Echinoidea; order Cidaroida; family Cidaridae; genus Eucidaris; species Eucidaris tribuloides. Next base: position 25,931 of record JZLH01S0006787.1, on the reverse strand, counting down.
CTTTTATAAACATATTACGAAAACGGAATTGGTAAGTGGCTTACCGGAACAAATAAACTCACTTATTGACAGCGAGGAGGTGCAAACACACTCGAAAAATCTTAATGAAATGATGCAGGATCTCATCTTGAATGACCAAGTCAAATTGTACAGACACAAACAGGATTCGGTGTTTCGGGACCGTGACGTTGGAAGACAGCTTTGTAAAAACATGATGAATTGTTTGATTTCATACCTAGCACCTACACAACAGCATCTCCTGGATGCAGATGTAGACTACGACATTGAAATGAGATCTTTCTGGCCGAGAGGATCCCACAAGTTTTACCAGTATCGCGGAGAGCCGCTGATGACAATACGCACAAGACATCCGCTGAGTGAGGTAAAAACTAACCTTAATTCAGTCATAGCTTCAACCAGGGTTGGAAATTTTTTTGGAAGGCATGATTTAAATCACGATTTAAAACATTATTTGAATCAAAAAATATATATTTGTTTGATAGAAATCACTATTTTTTCACCCCCCCCAAAAAAAACCACCCAATGATTCAATTCAGCAATTTAAATCGCCAAACCTGGCTTCACCTAACAGATATTTTTATAATTTTGTATTTCAGGGTCTACTCGTGTTTTTGCTAGTAGTTAAATAAGTTGTTGAGCAGATCGATCTTTCACTCTTTACAACATTCATAGAAAGCCTGTTCCTTATTTTTATTTATAATGTTTTAATTATCATGACGTAATTGCAACAGATGGCCTGATGTTATATAGCTCCTACACATTTGAAATTCGAATATGAGCTTGGGTCAAGTTGAATCTCTTCAATATATTAACCTTATAAAGTATGACTGTAACTATCATTAGTAAACTTATTTCTACATTGTTGAATTCCCATCGTGATTCAGACATTACAAAAAAAAAATTGTTAGCAGACCACAATGTTTTGAGTAAAGATTTCAAAATCAAATGTCTAAATCAATTTAGCAAATAGCACAGTTCAGCATGTTCTGCAACTGCAATAAAAACATGATACTGTACATATACATGTATAAAGTTACATGAATTTATGTTATGAATGTCTACTCTTCAT
>JZLH01S0006787.1:9016-20243 GCA_001188425.1 Eucidaris tribuloides | reverse complement strand
CCATCAAACATTGTCAAGAGAGATTGTACAACAAATGAAATCAAAGAAATTCTCTTCTATTTTCTTTCAATATTTGCCCTAGTTGACATCCATATTACATTATCAAAGGCTGCTACATAAAGATCATGTCCTGTTCTTATCTAGTTTTGTTTTAATGCAGTCGTATGGCAGTGGTACATGGCCATACATTTATATCCAAAGATGGGTAATACACTTGTTTTTAAAGAACTTACAGTGGAAAGAGAGCTAGAGATTAGAGAGTAGATGCAACACAGCTAATCATTTGGCATACTGAATGTCACCCATCCAGAGCAGAAGGTTTCTTGATTTCTTCAAAATAATGTGTTGGGTCAAATTTTTTAGGACAGCCTGGGGCTTGAATATGTTTCCGAGTGATATGCAAAACTGCATCTTTTACCATTTTTGGTCTCCTCTGGTTTCTATAGTACGCCAACCACTAATGCCGTCAGTATCCGATTGCTGTGTTTTGTAATCGACCTTGTCGTGAAAAACTCCATTTCGTACACAAAGCGATATCCCTGAACATTTCGTATGTTCACTGAACACGTATACATTGACATTTAACCCGTTGGAGACTAAGTACGAGCTATCTCGGGTTGGGTTCTATGGAAAATGTGTGTTATACCAAAATCAAATTGTCTCCAATGGGTTAAAGAGAAGATAGGATGTAATGATGTTAACTATCACATGCATCAACACACTCACATGGCAATTGAGCATTTCAAGTTACAGCACCTACTCTCTGGAACTCAATACCCCTTCACATCCGTCGTTCACCAAGTATTTATGTTTTCAAGAAGACACTCAAAACATATCTATTTGTCAATTAATCTAGTCTAAGTTAGTCTAAGTTCAAGTTGTAGCAGTCCGTTGTAAAATAAGTTTGTTATTATTGTAATGTAGTATTAGTAAGTATCCGTTTTTAGCAATATAAATTGTAAAATAAATTTGTTCATTAATATAGTATAAGTTTTGTTTTATTCTATCAAATACGTACATAAATGTTTTCTGTAATGTTATATCTAATTGTAAAGTGCATGAAGAAACAAAATGTTTTTTTATGCACTATATAAAATTATAAATTCTGCGTTATTCTTATTATTATATTGAATTAATAAGGCCTGCTATGAATGGATTATCAACCATGAAATCCTGTCGTTTACCTCTGACATATGGATTTAATCAAGTTAGTGCCAGAAATTTGTTCCCTCCTTGTAATACTCAGACAGCTTACTTCACAAAATGTTGTGATTTATGAGGTTATTAAAGTCCTTCTGTAATGACCAGTGGTGAGGAATATAGAGACAGTGATTTTCCATTTCAAAAAATGGTCTTTTCCGTTTCTGAAAACCTGTAATTCCGTTTCAACTTGATCTAAAAATGGAAATTCCATTTTGTCATAGAAAATGTACACAGTAAAAACATGAATTCTGTTTTGCAACCTTGGTGAATTTCATGAATTTTCACATGAAAAATAAAGAACCAAACTGATTTTCCATTTCAATTTACTGGTAAGCGGAAAATTACTGTCCCTAGGAATAGGGGTGATGGCAAAATCAATCATCCCTGTTTTAACCCGTTGGAGACTAAGTATGAGTTAACTCGTGCCAGGGTCTATGGAAAACACATGTTATAAGTGAAATCAAATCATCTCCAACAGGTTAATGTGATTTTAATTGACAAACTCATAATAATGACTGAGCCTGGAATTCATGATTCTGAACTTGTTTCACATCTCCATCTAAATTTGTTTTGAATGCAGTAGTTACTTGGTTCATCATAAATACAAATGTATTCCCATTCAAAGCTTACGATGTGTATGTTGTTGACTTAAAGGAGCAAACCACTTGCCACAATTCATAGCAAGATAAAGGCCTAATTTTCTCAAGTTTTGAAACAAGACAATGTAATATTGGGATTAGAAAAATGTTATCCATCAATGAGCACTTCAACACTTTATCTTTCAATTTAACTAGCCATTGACCAAAGAAATATAAAAATAAACTGATTAACTTACTAAAGAAATAAATTTGCCGTTCATAACATATAAGCGTTTGTATGTATTTAATGTAAATTTTAGTTTTGAAGTTTTATTTTTCATAGGAGATGTAAATTACTGTAGGTAATCTGAACTTAATTCCTTGTTGTTGTTGTTTTTTTTTCTTCAGAACACTGCTGCTACAATGACATACACCGTCCCATGACCTGTCAAACTATCGTCACGGATGGAAGACTGTTCTCCTTTCACTGTTACCAGTTGAATACCCTTGCTTTGGATGACCTAATGGGAGAGGACAATGAACTCCGTAACGTTTGCTGGCAAGTTCTGGACCTTCCCCTTTACACCAGTGTCGAAGACAGTCAAGTCAACGGCTTTGACGAGAATGTCTTGAAGATTATCATCGCTTTTCTCAGTAACCCGACTCTTCCTGCTGAATCATAATGTAAATCCTGTCAGATTTATGCTCTGTAGGGACATGATGAAACTTTTTATTGCACAAGCTTGTGGGAGAAACTGAATCAACTATGTCATAAAATTTAGTAGGATTTTGAATTGTGGTTGTTACCTTTTGCTCCACAAAAAGCCTTACACCAGTGAGGTGAATCTGGCCATTCCTGTAAACAATAACAAAACCGGATTTGAAAATCTGGATTACTTACTAATACTACATGTATTACTCATACCTGCCAACCAGCATGATTTTTCCAGGGCAGTTCTGTCCTTATTACAGTTACTAGGCGGTGCCTTCAACAACAAAAACGTTGATTATAATAAGAATAGAACATGAGTGACCACAATAAATGAAATCAAATGCCTTGGTTACTACAGTGATTTTAATACAATGCCCAAATTGTAATGGAAATGACGTGTTTACATTCACTGGTGAGTGACAGAACAAAAGGTATGTTTTATTCATGTTTTTTCTCATAAGAAAACCTTTGTTTAGCTGTTTCAAATATTTTTCTCATTCGAACTCTAATTTCATTTTTTTTTCATTATGTAACCTTTTTATTGTTTACCGTACCGCCTAATAACAGTAATAAGACCAGAACTGCCCTGGAAAAATCGTACTAGTTGGCGGGTATGATTACTATTTGCGTGGTAAATGTAAAGGACATTGGAACATCATCCTTGTGTTCTGTGCTCAGCACATATACAGTAATACCATTGCAGAGCTACCAACCAGTATAAATTTTCTGTATTTAATAAGAACATGAAGAATAAGAATTCCCGTCATAAAAGTGTGAAGCTATGAGTTTTGCATTACTTCTCTGTGTATTTAATAATGGGAGGAGAACAACTATTAAATGAAAAATCTATTACATCACATTTCCCCTCTCTGAATAATTCCTTTCATTTAACAACAACTATTTCGTTATATCAAAATTTTGATATATCAGGGTTACAAAAACAATCAAATGCAAAGAAAATTTTAAATTTTGGACTGGAAAAATTTGTTTGTTTTATTGAGATTTTGTTATTAATCAGTGCTCTTTGTAACGGGAATCCACTATATTCATATTTAGAGTGAACCTGTTGGAGACGATTTGATTTCAAAAAATTGTATCACGCATTCTCCATATAACCCACCCCAAGATATCTTGTTCTTAGTCTCCAATGTGCTAATAGACCTGTAGCTGTGTAAATGCAGTAGATGATATCAAATCATCACTTCAATAACATGAAGTGTTAAAGCCACTGGCTAACATTTACCACAGTTAAAAAAAAATCTGAGTTACATGATTCTTCATGCTACCAGTGTCTTTGATAAGGTCTAAAAATGAAGCCCTGAAAAAAAATTGTATTTCAAAATGATTATTTAGTGCTTTAAAAAAGTGAAAATCGTAAGTTGCCAGGATTCAATTGCCCATTTCCTCCCATAGAGTTACTGTGTGTACACCCAGGCTATTTTCTACTCGCCCCGAGTATAAATTGTTTATTCATGTATACCTTGCCATTGGCAGCATAACTTTCCAAACTTTTGTATTCTAGGGTGTTTATTTGTCCATTTGAACACTACTATGTAGCTCAGATATCAAAATTTGAAAAATTTTTAAATTGAAGCTCCACAATGTTAGCCTATCACTTTAACGGGAGTCCACTATATTCATATTTAGAGTGAACCTGTTGGAGACAATTTGATTTCAAAAATTGTATCACACATTCTCCATACAACCCACCCCAAGATATCGTGTTCTTAGTCTCCGATGGGCTAATAGACCTGTAGCTGTGTAAATGCAGTAGATGATTTCAAATCATCACTTCAATAACATGAAGTGTTAAATGAAATGTTTTCTATAAATAAATAAAACGTTTGCTTCCAGAACTTATGGATTCATTTATCCAGTGGAATTATCAGGGTACTTCAGGAATTGGTATATCTCTTTTACACTCATCAATCACTGATCATGTACATGTAAGAGAAGTTTTTGTTTTATGTAACAACACACTTCTGTGGAGACCAGTGTTGTGTCCGAGGCCGACTTGTCCAAGGCCAAGGCCCAAGGCCTGATCATCCGAGGACAAGGACAAGGCCAAGGCCGGATGCCCAAGGACAAGGCCAATGCCAAGGCCGACCCATCTAAGGACAAGGACAAGGACAAGGCCGGAAGGGTCGAGACCAGACCGAGGCCGAATATTCCAATACAAGGCCGACCGAGGCCGGAGAGCCAGGAAAAAACCAGCCATGGCCAAATATTATGATATTATTTGGTGGCAAAGGCCACAGATTTCAGAGGGACCCTAAATACCTGTCATTTCTTTGCCCAGTGATGCTCTTTGCTTTGGTTATGTATTATTTTTCCACACCTCCAATAAAAAACATACATGCTCATATACATATACATTGCATATACAATCATGTCTGCTCTTTCAGATGAGGTATAACTCATATAACCTTAACGCCTTATTAATCATTTGGATGCTATAATGTACAATATAACCGAAAATCTTGGGTCCCCCCCCCCCCGAGATTTTTCATTAATTAATAAAAAAAAACTAAACACATTCAGAATCTATTATTGTAGGGTTATGACTTTGGGGCATAAAGCTTTCAAATAAAACAAAATCCCCGAAACTAAACTTGGGCTTTAATCACTTTCAACTGGGCTACGGATTATATTGATTGCCAAAATTCAGGGCCGTATATGCATGCATGATGTAGAACTAACATTATGTCCATACATGTATAATGTTAGATCTATTCTAACTTATTGTACAAAACAATAACTTGAATGACACTCACACAAAATTGCATACGTGGGACAAGCATTCCACATTCCCACTGCCAATGGCGCGGGCGCGGCAAGGTTAAAACACCGATCATTCTACCAGGTAAATCTTAGACTTGTACTCAAAGGTACAATACAACATAAGAGCAAAACATTTGTTCAACAAGGGATAACACCATGATAGATAAAGTTTTTCTTAAGCCAGCAAACTAACGTTATCCAGTTATTACTCAACATTAGCCGTGCGTGATGCACAGCATACCAGCTCAGAGTCGACAGTACAGGTGCATATGCACATACGCAGGAAGGTACGTACGTACGTGCGGCCCACCCGCATTGAACGCGCGGCGTGCGCAATTGGCTTGCCATACCATGTTTTGTGACAGTCACGAGATGTGATACTGATGCAAACTTCTCACATGTTTGTATGCAAGTTTGTGTCACGGATGCAAGCTTTGATGTGCCACAGATGCACAAATGCTCTCTCTATTAGTTTCGATAATATTTTACTTTTGAGAAACTGACAACATTCGGCATTTGCACTTCCTAAAATTCTCCTGGCCTCGACCCGGCTTCGACCGGACTTGACTTGAGGATTGCGTCCGAGGCCGAGGACGAGGCCGAGGATTAACCTCCGTCCTCGAGGACGAGGCCGAGGACGATTTTGCGGCCTCGAGACCCACAACACTGGTGGAGACAGTTGAAGTACAGTGCACTCTCGTTATAATGAAGTCCTTGGGACCCATGAAATTTTGTCTTTATGACAAAATTTCTTTATATCAGGTTGCAAAAATAATAAAATACACTGTACAAAGGAAATCCAAGATATGGGACCAGAGATTTTATTTCTTTACAATGAAATTTTGTTATACAGTGCACTCTCGTTATAACGAACATGGTTACAACCAAATTCCTGTTACAACGAAGTAGAAATTCAGATCCCAAAATTATTATCTATATATCTTTATTATAGTTTCACTATTTGGTTATACAGCTTGTAACAAAATTCCGATACAACAACAGAAAACTGCCAGTCCTGAGGACTTTGTTTAACGGGAGTCACCTGTATCAGTGTTCTGTATAACGAGAGTGCACTGTATATACACAATAGTACAAATAATTTCTCCTCCCCACTATTTAGTGAAAATTTTGGAATCTGCAAAGTGCTAAGATTCACTGTCAATGCAAGAATGCAGACTAGAAAATACAACTTAAAATAGGATTCGCATAATACAGTGTACACAGCCATGGATGAGTAATTAGCACCCCTATCATTTTCTTTATATAGCCTGTACACCATATGTCATTGCATTAAAACATGATTTATGGATATTTGGCTGTAGTTAACTTTAAGACTACTTTTTATCCATTGTGTTAAAAGGGTATGGCTCTGTGTGTGTTCTGGATCCATCTTTCTCAAGACTGTATGTTCAACAGTACAGGGGATTTAACTTCATTTCTTGAAAGAACTTTTCTAATGGGATCAATCATTTGTACATTCAAATGTAATATGTGTGAAGTCTTTGGTTTCTTTTCCTATGTCGCCATGCGCATCCTTCTGTCTCTTGAGACGATAATTTTGCATCCGTGTTTGGCTTATCTGTATATTAGCTGATGTAAATGAAGGATTGTTGCCTTATCGCCGGTGAGAATGAGAAGGGCATTTATTGAAAACCCTTGATAAGGAAGCCCAAAAGGGCACTAATGCTTTATTTTTTATACAGTGTTAACGACTTTCTTAAGGGTTTACAGTTATGTCAACAGGGCATCGCTAGCGGGTAGGGGAGGGGGGTTAAACAGCCTGTCGATTCTGTTGGGTAAAATAAAACACGGAGAACCTCCCCCTTTTTTTAGCTTGATGATTTATCGGTACAGGAAGGGTTATTTATAATGGTAGAGGACCTTTATTTTTTGTTGTTTTTTGATTGTTTTCTTTCTGCTAAATGAAGGAGTCCGTTGGTTACAACCCTGGGCAAGCCCTCCCACCCTACCCATTGTAAAAGTTCCGGCCATGCTCCTGAATGCCGACCGAATATGTATGCGTATATCAACCGAGTGGACTGCAAGTAGATCTTGGAAACTGGCGTCAATCTATTTTTCGGATAAACATATACATGTACTTGCATTACGTTTCATAAATTTTTCAAGTTGTCAAAATTATTGGGGGTGACAAAATGATATGTTAGCCCCCCCCCCCACTTTTTTACTAGTGGGGCGACTGCCCTCACGCTCCCCCCCCCCCCCACCGCCCCTCTTGATTCACGCCCCTGCTTGCAAAGATGATCAAGGTGTGCGAGCTGAAGTGTGATGTTGACTGGACGAGTCAAATGCATGTACCTGATACATGTACCTGTTTGAAGAGAAATAGCGACTCCATACGTGCGAGAAGACACGCAGGTCTAGACCGCCGAGTCGCAGACACACAAACGGCTTTCACGGCAAAACGGTCGCCCCATGTTTGATCGTCGCTGACATTCACGGATATGACAATAAAAAGTCGCTTATGAAACTGGATATGGACTGATCATAATTGGGCGATGGACTCACACAATTATATCAACGTAATTTATGTCCCACACCGGGAATATGTGCGATTAGGAAATTGAAATATGAGCGACGAAATGTTCAAAAGAAATATCTATTACGGGTATAACTCTTCCGCTCCAGAATGTCCCTTGTTATAAAAGAGAAATGAAAGTTCTCGAAAATTCCTTGTAAAAGATGCTTCGTTTGTTCGACGTGATATGTCACACTTCCGTGCAACGTGCATACCCTTCGTGAAGAAAGTCAATTCGTGATTACAGAAGCAAAACTGTTTACATTATGTTAGGCCTACTGTTATTGTAAGGCAAAATTACTTTTGTAACGTGTGTAATGATTCTGTATCAATATTTGTTAAAGTTCAAGTAAATACGGTGAAGCAAAACTGTTTGCATTATAATTATGTTACTGTTGTAGGCAAAGTTATCCTCTTCCCGCCTTTTGTAACTGGTGTAATGGTGATCCGACATTTGCTCCGGCGACATTTGCTCCGGTGACAATATCTCAGAAGACAAAGAGGATTTCCAGTTCAGTATAACTAGGGGTTAAGGTTAGTGTTTGGGTAAAGGTTAGGGTTAGGGTAAGGGTTGAGGTCAGAGTTAGTGCATGAAATAATCGTCGGAGTAGTGTCGGACATTCAGTGTAATGATTCTGCATCGATATTTATTTAAGTTCAAGTAAACATGCCAGTAACACGTCGTTAACTTATGTTATACTTCCTTACCCAAACCAAAGTAATAACAATAATTTATCGGGAAAAGAGTTTAATGCCCTCTTATTCTTACATATACACTTTGCATGTCTTCCAAATTGTCACCACGTTTTGGGTGTGGTTACTTTCCACATCCTCTCCTGAGACTAACTCGATCGGGTGCGTTTAATCTTCCAGCTTTCGTGGTCAGGACACGCATAACTTTAATCGTAACTACTCCCACGCCCTTTTAGTGGTGGTCGTTCCTTGTGGTTATCCTCCAAGTTTCAACTTCTCCCGTCTCCGAAAGATGATGCAAACATGATGCAAGTGACATTGCCAAACCTCTTTTATCATAACAACAGAGATTGACAGGTAGATTTAACCAATAAAACTCTTAAAGGTCCATGTGTTAGAGCAAATGATTTTAGCTGAATCCCCCCCCCCCCCTGTGGCAATACAGTTTTCCAGTATTACAGCAACACCTATTTTTTTATTAGCTGTTGTAAAATACATGTATTAGTTATGCCACATGTTCTGTCAATTTAACATGGTTATGTACCTGTATACTGGGAAGAATTGAACTGAGTTTGGAACTCTGAAATAAACACCCCAACCTCAGCGGGGTCCCAAACCTCAATTTTTCAAGTTGATGATTTGAATACCGTCATCACATAAGAACAGTTGAAGCATCAATGACAAATTATTGATAACGATCATACAACACCACCGAGCTGAGTGCCAGTGGCGGTGCCAATTGGCGGGGGGGGGGGGTAGCAGAGGTGGCCGCCCTGAATTTTTCCAATTAATACTGTAAAAATATCGGGCCATTTTCGCAGTGTAATTCGTACAGTTTTAGGGTTTTTGACATCCCCCCTCGAGTTTTCGGCCTCCCCTAAGATTTTTACAATTCAGGACTATGACAAAAGATGGTGAATATGCGCAGTGCAGTAGTTCAAAATACAGATGCATGCGAACATGCATTATTGCATAAGCTTTTGTTATGCCTCTCCGATGGACCCCAGACATGGCCGAACGAACTCTTAAAACGGATTTAAAGTGGAATGAAACCCAGAACATTCCTGCATTCAGGAGATTACAGAACAATACAAGAAGGAAATTAGTGAAAATTTGAACAAATTTGGTTGAACGGTTCAAGAGTTATGTTTTTGTTCAAAGTTTATTGATCCTTGTTATGGAGGATTGTTAAATTGGCAACTCTTCCTGCTTTTAGATGAAAGTGTGGAGAACTCCCCATTGGTTTGTACACAAGTTTTCACGTATTCTCACTTTTATCAATATCTGATTTGCTCTTGCTTGTTTGCAAGTATGTCCTGGAAAAAAATGATTCTACATGTTTTTCTGAAAGAATTTAGATACTTTCTCAACTGACACTTCAGAAAACTGCAATTATTGAAAATTGTGTACAAATCAATGGGAAGTTCTCCACACTTTCATCTGAAAAAATGGGTAGAGTTGCCAATTTAAGGATCCTCCTTAACAAGGATCAAATAAACTTTGAACATTCATAAATCTTGAACAGTTCAACCAAATTTGCTCAAACTTTCACTGTTGTATTTATTTTATTGTTCTGTATTCTCTGAGTACAGAAGATGTCTGGGTTTCATTCTGCTTTAAGACCACTGGTGTACGGTCTCTGTTGAACTTTGGTTTCCTCTTGCTTGGGGGTCTAATATCAGACTCGAGTATTGATATCAGCCTACACCCGGAATGGAGTAGGTGATCCGACAACTATGATGGCGGTGATAACAAAGACGGTTCACCAGCACTTCTGTTTTTATCGCATTCAGACAAAGTTTATTGTCTCGCCGTGGCGAGCGTGTGTCTGTCTGCTTTCTCTGTCTGCGTGGTGTGCGGGATATTTGATTCGGTGTCTGTTGATAAAACAAGGCATATCCGCGTGTGTGTGTGTGTGTGTGTGTGTGTGTGTGTGTGTGTGTGTGTGTGTGTGTGTGTGTGTGTGTGTGTGTGTGGCGTGCGTATGTGTGTGTGTGTGTGTGTGCGTGTGCGTGTGTGTGTGTGTGTGTGTGTGTGTGTGGGTGTGTGTGTGTGTGTGTGTGTGTGTGTGTGTGGTGTGTGTGTGTGTGTGTGTGTGTGTCTCTCTCTCTCTCTCTCTCTGTGGTGATATTGGTAAGGTTTTTTATGCATGGGATTGAGCACATACTGTGTGTGGCTTGGGAGAGTACTTGAATGGCGCAAGAGAATTTAGAAGATTTCAAATATTGAGAATCCAACCAGTATGATATATTTTTTTCTTGTCACCGCTAGTACTCTCCCTATACGCACTCAATCTGTTACTATTCAATCCCGATCGTCAATTATGATAGTATATACTCTATCACCAAAATAAATAACAATCAATTACTTTCTGATTTTTGTTCAGTTTTCTCCCTTGACACTAAAATTAATGAATTCAACATTTATCGCGAAATTAAAGGTATTGCCCATCTTCAGCAATAAGTGTTGACATATTGTAGGAAGCGAATCGCATCGTGTATTGGGTGCAGTATGATCTATCCAAGGAGGTATTAGGGGCTCGCCTAATACGCTCCTTGATCTATCAAGGGAGTGGATGATTTTATGACGTGGATAATAGAATACCCAGACACCAATACGCGTACGCGGGGGGGGGGGGGTGTTTGGATGTTTCAAACATGACGCCTTCTTGTAAAGGGGGGCAACACCCCGCCCCTCTTCCACCCCCTTTTTCCGGAATCACAC
>JZLH01S0006783.1:0-14891 GCA_001188425.1 Eucidaris tribuloides | reverse complement strand
ATATTGCATAGCCCATATGGGTTCCATGTGGGACCCATATGTGTAGTTCTGTGCAGCCTTGCCCAGAACAACACATATGGGACCCATGTGGGGCCCATGTGTGTTGTTCTGGGATGATTACTATTCGAATTGCCCATATGGGCCCCGCGTGGGTCCCATGTGGGGCATATGGGCCCCGACCAGCCCAGATAAAACCCAGATGGGTCCCATATTTTTTGCTACCTGGGTAGATAGATAGATAGATAGATAGATAGATAGATAGATTATACTCTATATATACAATGTAAAACATAAATAGAATAAAGATAGGTAAATGGGCATATAAGCTGCAGGTAAGGAGGTATACATGTAGGTAGATAAATATATGGAAAATGTATAGGCCTAGGCCCCTATATTATACATATACTACATTATAGGCTATGGTACATAAAACATACATTACATTTACATGCATACGTGGATAGATATATCTTTGAATTACAAAAAAATAGCTTACATTGTAGGTAAGTAGACACCTGAGAAGTGATATAGAAATGGTCAGAGTAAGACTCGGTCTCTTGATACCTAGCACTTATAATTATTTCACAACGTGAACTAAAGTGTTTTGTCCTGAAAACATGTAGGCCTAGGCCTATGGTTTTTGTATATGTATAATAAGTGTATTGTCAATGACCAGGGGTTTGGACTTTGTTCTGTCGTATCAATGCACCAAATCTACCTGCTTGGCATCTACCCGCTTGGCAAAATACGAACATTCTGATGAACAAGATGAAAATAAGTAAATTTGCCAATGCTGAATTAAGAAATTCGATATAATGTATGAATCTTGCTATCATTAATAACACCTCTCTTATTTTTTTCTTCCCATTTGGAGACAGAGGGAAAGGGGTGATACCCCCCCCCCTGTTTCCATCCTCTAGTTAACTCACTGTTCCATATCCCTCCCTTGCCCACACCAACAATGTTCGAATGATTCTGTTGCTGCTCTACACCGACATTTCCTCTTTCGATTGCTTACCTTATCCACCTTTATCCGCTCCAAAGGTCGTTTTTATACGACCACAAAATATTATAATAGGAACTTTCATGCTAAATATTCCTGTAGTACTGAATTCTCAAATGGCTGCGACCCGTGAAGAGCGAGTGAATCTGTGTCTGTTGGTCATATTGCAGACAGGCCCATCAGTGTAAATATTTGTGAAATACATGTACTATAAAATCTGCGAAACTAATGATAATATGTATTTGTGAAATACTATAAAATCTGCGAAACTAATGATAATATGTATATTACGGGTAAATAACGTGCTATATTGGTGTGAAGTACGCGTGGCACGATGTAACCAGATGGTTAGACTTGAATTAAAGGGATTTATTTTTCCTCATGAAAAATTGATAAACATGGGACAGAGTGCGGACTGCAGAATGTCAGGGTATAGGCTTGGTGATATACGTCGTGGTATGTAAAGGCAGTGGATCTCTTTTGCATGCCTAAAAATTAACATTGTGTAAATACAATGGCATTTAGAAGAAAATGCCATTTGGGAACCTTTAGCAAAATACAGGAGCTAGAAATTCAGTTTCAGTGGAATTATAGTGTCCCTTAGACTCTGATTTGAATTTTTTTCTCACGAGGAAAAAATTCCTGCCATAGAACGTACACTACACAGCTGTTGTTTTTCTTTCGCATTTTTCAAATTGTAAGCAATTACTCTCCCCCAGATTTCACAGACATGCCCTTCATTAATAGCCTAAGGGCATGGGTTATCTTTTCCTGGTCTGCGGGGATGTTTGCAAATGAGATACTAATACTACACTATACTATACTAATTGTAATGAGCAGAATCTGCATGACAACACCCACTGTATAGGCATGGAGTATTTTGTAGAGTATAATGCACACGGGAGCGTATACACCGGGACCGCCCCCTGATTGATACACCATTTGTTAGAAAGCTTTGCAAATGAATACAGGCATGTACTATAATTTGACTGTAAAATGCAGTCGTGTAAAATAGAATTACCCGCTTATTACCGCCTGATTTATACTGTATAAATCAACTCATAGCTGAACACGGGATTATTTGATCCTGTAAAGAGATGGAACCATACAAGATGCTGGTGGTGACGTGGTGTTATTTTCATATCACAAGTAGCAAACGGGTGGCGGGCAGCCGACACCATTTACTAGTAAATCAGACTATCAGTGCAATGAAAGTGTGCAATAAATGGCTGTATATAGTGTTGATAGAAGCACAACGCCACGGTAATAGTAGTGAAAGTGGTGGTTATGGTAAAAGTACTAATGGTTATACTAATAGTCATGGTAATAGTAGTAGTAAGCCTTATGATAATGGGTAGTACTTCGTGAGCTGGTACTGTTGGGGTAATGGTAATGGTACTAGTAGTTGTAACGGACTTGGCGTGGTCGTGGACGTGGTAATAGTAGCGATAATAGTGGTGGTATCCCTGGTAGTGGAAGTGGGAGTGGTAGTAGTGGTGGTACATGTAGTATGAAAGTGATAGTACTGATGACAATTATAACGCATAGTTGCATACATTCCTGTCAGTAAAACAGTGCCCGTATATTTATCAAAACCGTTAGGATTTTGTGGAAACAAAGAATAGGGGCCTAAGTCAAACGTGTACCACGTGTTCGGTTTTGTTTCTCTCCAATTTTGCTGAAAATTTGAATCCAATTTCCAAATTTAGACCCAAACATATAAGCCTACAATTTCTTAACGACATGTTACTTTGTGAACACTTCAAAATGCATAAGAACCTGAGTTCGGAGTCGGACATATACCAATGTATACACTACCTGGAGTGTAAATCTTGGCGGGAAGGATTTGCAATGAATTTGTTTACGTAAGGAGTATCAAGCATAAACATACCACATTATTCTCGTGCCCCGATAGAAATTGATCCCATAGAAAGCTACGCAACAAATTTGCCTTTCACAATGGATATCCATTGGTATAGGCCTATCTTTCAACCAGTTTGGTCCCAGGGACATTTTTATTTCTCCCAATCATGTCACTGAAATTCCGTAATGTAAATAATCTTTGTGCCAAGGAGTGATCGTGACGTCAAATTCTATTTCATGACTTAAACATTTTAATACGCTTCATATATGGGCAATAAAATGTATGATATCGGGAAGTCGTAACTGAAGTAGGGGAAAAAACTTCGTCCCATTGTTTCAAGGAAAAATGCGGTAACATCAAAGTGTTACAATGACTGTATAATCATGTGCGGGTATATGATGAGGAATGTTGAAATGGAACTGGTATAGGCCTTCTAGATTGGGTAATCTTTAGCAGGGACAGTACTATCACCACCACTCACATGCCAACTGAACTGTGATAACAGCGGTTATTTCTTTGCTGAAATACAAAGTGTACAAACATGGATACTGCAATTGCCATGCCTTGAACCCTGAACTTTCGACCAATCTTGTTCCGCATGCGGGAGCGGACTGGGTCTCAGCCCTTCTATTTCTATTGGAACAAAACTCTGTAACTTGACCTAATGTTGACAAAATTATTACATTCCGAGTGTAGTACAAATGTGAAATGATTCCAGCCGACCTTGGACATACAGTACTGAGTACATCACATAGTAATTGCACTATCCCTTACCTAGATGCAAACACACCAACCCAGGAATACCGGCTATACAAGTAGCCAAAACGTATGGCCAAACAACCCTTATTATCATCCCAAATATCTAAGTTTCAGCACCTAAGACCCAGTGTTATATTATTAGTATAATCATCGGATCTCATTACATTCATCGTGACACTGCAGTACCAACAACATTGTAATAACAAAACTTCCATTTCAGACCCTGTAAACAACTCGTATGATGATGATGTTCAAGTGTTGTCACATTTACAACATCCTATATACAGTAATGAACACACTGAAGGGAAGGGTGCGTAGACGCCGCCTGATACAACTTCACAACCCCCCCCCCCCGACAAAACAAACAAACAAACAAAATCAGGATATGAATGAGTCCCCTGTCCAGCTTGTAAATGTTCGTCACCTCCATTCCCACTATCCCGGATGTCTGTTAGGCGGAGAAAATGTCTTAGATCAAGGGCAAAAACATCACGAATTAGATCTCACGCAAAAAAAACAAAAACAAAAGCCTCTATATTTTCTCTCCATATTAAAACTCTCAAGAAAAGGTCATAACGAGAACAGTGTAGAAAGGCATTAGAAGGGATAGAATAATGATCAAACAACGTAGTTTTGAACTTGTATTTTATATTGTCAAACCTGTCAGAAGCTGATCATTAATTCCCTACTTCCCAGATGTAATATTTAATAACTTTGAAATGAAAACGAGTGTATTTTGTTATAAAGAAATTCGAGTAGGTTACTGGTAACTCCTTGGTATTTAAAAACTATTGAGCATCTGTAGCCGCATGTGGGCGCTACCCGTGTCCCTTATAAAGGGACTCTACCTTTCATCAATGATCGCCGATATTCTCCATGCTACTCACTCTTCTCTTTCTTTTTGAATATTATATCGAAGTATTTAAAAATTGAACTAATATATTTCATGTTTTGTACGTTTTATTTAGGCATGGAAACGGAAATGGGTGGTGATTCGACCGAATACGACCAAGGGATCGGATAAGACTTCTGTCCTGCTCGAGCTCTACTTGGAAAAGGGGGCCTACAACAAGACGGTGACCAGTCTGTTACTAGAGGATGTCAGCATCATCAGGAGAGTCATATCAAAGAGTCAACCAAAGGCCTTCGAGTTCGTCAAAGGCTCCAATGTGGTGCTGACGTTAGCTGGTGACAGCGAGACTGACACGCAGGAATGGATGGAGGTCTTCGGCAAATTCCTGCTGCCAGCCGCGGAGCAGAAAGAACTGACCGAAATATCCGGATATGGAACAGGTTCGTCTTTGACGTGCAAGAGCTTTAGATTTGAAAAGTACACCTTCGCAGTACCAATGCCACAAAACTTCACAGACTTTGCATGAGATTTCATGAGTGTGGCAATAAAATGGTTAAGCTTCATCCTCGTTCTGGATGGATTAACCATGATAATGTCGATAATCACAGTGGCCTTACACTGGGATTGATGTAGAGTGATGGTGGTAATTTTAATTATGTCTAATTAGATGAATAACATACAGGGGTTGTATTTCTTAATGTCGTAATTTGCACAGGATGATGAGTAATGTCCGAATCTTCGGGTCTTTACATTCCTATCCTCGGGCCTGTGCATTCTTAATACCCACGTGGACAACATACTGTATAGGATTAACAGTGTTAATGTCGAGTAATTTCCTGGAGTCTCATCTGTTTTTGTGTTGAATTGAATCATAAGTCTGGAGGAGGTGATTGACGTGAGAGCTTGACACAAGCATCCAATGGTTCCAGCAAAAAGTCCCTAGAATTTACAGTGTCCTGTTGTGCCAAGAATAAGATGTAACAAAACTACATGATCCATTCTTGATGCTAGATTATACTTGCCCGTAATAGAACAATATCTGGCTCTCAAATGTTGACTAAATTAACCCTGGATTTTTGGAGCAACTCTCTCTTTTATAGTGTACACAAGTGATGCCTTCACCAAATCATGTTCACTGTTTCCGACATGTGCCAATATAATTCCATCAATTGGTCCAATTAGAACTGGAAAGTTGTTCTAATTATTAACTGGATTATACTCTCATTTCATTTTGTCTTATTGTTAGATGTGACGCGCGTCAGCGTGGTGCCAAACAAGGATTCGGAGAGGCTCAAACTGACCGGAAATTACCTAGCAACCGTCTCTCGTCTCGCCGTCACCCTTCATAACATCACGACAGGTGACAAGGTGTTGGAATGGGATTTGAGACATCTTAAGAGGTTCATGCTGCCCAGTAAAGGTCCACAACAAGATCTGGAGAAGATAGCCTGTTTGCAGATTAGCAAGTGAGTTTAAAACGTCATATTTGTATCATAAAAAGAGCTTTATCTTTGATCAGGGTGTGTAAATATGAGGTTATATAAATAAGATAGATTAATGAATTGATAAAGAGATGGATAGAGAAATAGTCGGAGCGATAGGAAGATATGTAATAATGTATAGTAAGGTAGAGATGCTTCGTCATGTAAATAAATAGATAAAAAGGGTAGAAAGATAGATAGATAGATAGATAGATAGATAGATAGATAGATAGATACAATGGCGTCAGAATGGGAGGGGGTGCTTGACCCCCAAATGGAATTTGATCATGGTTCAGAGAGTCTTATATTGATAAATTTGTGTGTGTATCTTGTTTTCCTAGCCCCAAGTAATTTGGGTCACTTTCTTCTGAGTTCTGACCCCCAAATGAGTTGGCTCATTACGCTACTAGATAGATGAAAAAAATGGGTAATGAAGTGATAACACAGTCACTTGCCAGGAGAGTGTCAAATATAATGAAACGTATATAATCACCACTTCTCATCAAATACAGTCAGGGTGTGGGTAAATGTTAAAATTAGATTCGTTTCTGAATCAGACATGCAGTAATATCCTGGGATTGTCATCAGATTTATTCCACGTGGGTGTTTCCCTTATTGCTGATTTGCGTGATTGCTCCAGGGAGCGATGAGACAATTATCTGTATTTACATCTTCCACGTTTCGTAATACAGGTTAATCCACGATGTAATGACGATGGATTTGTCAGAGGTACATAGAGCTGAACGTAAATGAAGCAACATACTTTGTATGTTGTGGTTTTGTTTTCCCAAATAAGTATCATATCACCATAAATTAAAAAAAAATCAGGTCCGTAAAATTCAATGTTAAGATTCATAAATGTAAATCAGCATTTGTTTATGATCATGCAAACAATGCACGTCATAGTTTCGACAACGTCATTTCTCAAAATGTTTCCTTGCTTAATATTTGATCAAGCTATTTTTTGATGCATCATATTTCTACCCCCTTTTTTCTCTTTTTCAATGTAGTCGGAGTCCGCAAGGTGAGGGTGAATACTTGTTGTTCAGTCATGGCGCCAAACCTCTCGTTGAATCCATCTACCAACGTCTTAGTTCCGCCATCACGGTCAAGGAACGTCGATCGAGAACATCGTCCATGCTGTTCGAGATTCCACCAGGAGAACTGGAGCAGTTTGCCAAAGCCATCAATGAGGGCGGCGATCCTGGCTTCGTGCTGGTCGGAGCAGATGGTAGCATTGAGGAGGAATCCACGGAGGATGCTGACAAGGAAAAGGAGACGGTCAAAACAAATGGAGATGCGGGAACCATACACGTGGATGAGAAGGAAGGTAAAGAATCTCCCACCCCAGCTTCAACCGGAGAATCCACCGCCGTAAATGATTCAAAGGAAGTCAATGGCTTGCATTCAGTTGGCGAGACTCAAGGTGAAACTGATGAACACAAAACCAATGGCGAGGTGGTCAATAATGCTGTCGATGCAACCTCTTTACAGAAAGAGCAAGCAGAGAAAGTAGATGAGGTATCTTCCGAAGAAGTAGCAGTTTCAGCAGCGGAAGTATCAACTGATAAGCAAGACGTTGCTACTGAACCTATTGATAAGGACGAGAGTCAAAATGAGGTCCCTGTCGCAAGTAATGATCAAGATGGAGCAGAAAGTACAAACACTTCTAGTGATGTAAGTAAAGTGTCCAATGGTGAGTTAGATCAGGCACCTGAAGATTCGTCGAAGGCTGACAAAACGACTGAGGAACATGATGTCAAAGCACCAGAAGATAAGCCAGAAGTAATTGTAATTGTTAGCGAACCTGACAAGGAAAATGATGCAGCGTCTAATGTGAAAGAGGACCTGCCAGCTGATACTGATGAAACAAATCAAGAGTCTGTAAAGGAACATTCAAATGATAATGTAGAAGTCGAAAATACGGACACTGAGGTTGCGCAGAAGGCCGGAGAGGAGGCTGGTGACACTGAAACAAGAGAAACAGAAAGTAAGACAGTAGAAGAGGTGTCAAGTGCAAATGTGGAACCTACAGCAGAGAATGACAATAGTGTAGAAAATAAAGAAGTATCAAACGATGATAGTGCGGTAAATACAACGGAAGTAAAAGGAACATCACAGGGGGAGGAGCAGAAAGAACAGGGAGATACCAATTTACAGGAAAGTGGAGATGGATTACCAAGCACGGGTGATAGCACGACAGACACAGCGGTAGAACAAACGGAGGACGAATCTGAAAGGCAGACGGCGGCGGAAAATGATGCGACTCAAGATGATGCCAAAGAGTCAAAAGAATCGGATGATACTGCAGAGCAAAGTTCACCAGTCGAAGAGGAGGAACAGAAAGCATCTCCACAAGAAACACCACATGAAGCACCACAAGACACACCACAAGAAACGCCACAAGAAGCACCACAAGAAACGCCACAAGAAACACCAGAAGAAACGCTAGCACAAGAATCACCAGCACAAGAAACACCACAAGAAACAAAAGAAGAAACGCCACCAGAAACACCCCAAGAAACACCAAAAGAATCACCTCAAGAAACACCACAAGAAACAAAAGAAGAAACGCCACCAGAAACATCACAAGAAACGTCCCATGAAGCAAAAGAAGAAACACAGCAAGAAACACCCCAAGAAACAAAAGACGAAACGCCACAAGAAGCACCACAACCTCAAGGGGAAGCTGGAGAACATCAAGAAACGGACCAAAGTGCACCTTTAGAAGAACAGACGAATGCTGAAACCAATGACAGTGCCCTCTGAGTACAAGATGAACCATGTGTAAGTATGTTACTCTTTGAAACTGAGTGTTTTTCATGTTCATTTAGAGGTTCAATCCAGTTCATCTTATATCCTAGAAAAAAAATAACAAAAATACTTCAAAGTTGTTCGGAAAACGTGCATGGGGTGTTAAGCTAATTAACTGGAGAAGATAGTATTTATTTCTGAGTAAAAGAAGGTCATTTCATCCAGATACTGTTTCAGTTCAAGCACAAATTCTTATGTGACCTACTACAACGATGCACTGGCAATGTAAAAAATATGCAGAAAATCTTTATGAAGGGATGTCTTGAATACGGTATATCTCAGTTGTATTCTGTTAAAGACAATACCATGTGCGTATAAATCATTATATTGCCATTAAGTACTGCATACCACGGGTAAACCAGCTGAGATCTGATGCATTCAGTAGGCTACTATTTTTGGACCAGTGATGAAAATAACACATTTATGGGTCATGTCTCTATCTTAGTCGACATATTCACAACTCGAGCTATTTCATGATGTCACGTCGTCGTCGTCGTCGTAGTGGTGGTAGTAGTAGTAGTAGTAGTAGTAGTAGTAGTAGTAGATGTTGTTGTTGTTGTTGTAGATGTGAAATAGATATATTACCATTTCTGTTATCCTTTATTTATGCCACTTTTTCTTTCAGTACGGTGTACCTTGAGGATGTTTGCTACCAGCCGAGCTATGACTGACAAATCTCAGCGTTGTCGTCGCGGTGGTCATCATCGTCTTCGTATTGGTCGTCATTTACCAATTCAAGAAGACATAGCAAGAAAAACATATGATGCTGAGCTAGTACCAGTCGGTACAAAGTACACGAAGCTTGGATTAGAAGCAACTATTAAAATACCTTTGTTTGTTGCAAAGAACAGAACGTATATCTTTTTCATGATCGGTCAAAAAAATATGAAAAAAAAATCAGAAAGATATTCATTTCCAATTTATTCAAACTCACTTTCAAACGCAAAATCCTCAGTCCAGTCTGTGTAATAGTAGCAGTCTCTTTAGGGGAATCGTTATTGACCAATTTGATCTAATAAAAAGTATTCATCGTCTGAACTGAAAGAAATAAACTCGACGTGCTTTAAATGGTTCACGGGAAAACACCTTTGTGAGTTTAATAATAAATCATCAAACATTTTCTTTTTGTCAATAGCTGATTTCGTTGTAGAGGGATTGAAACCAAACCGAGCACAAAAATAGTCGCAGGGTCCATTTTATTATATCTTTATGATGAATGAACATGAGTTTGACATTAACAATGAGAAGAGATATACATGTATTAGAATAATAATGGTCACGACAGCTAAAGGCTGAATTGAGATGTATTTACAATATTATCTTTAAAGTATGTAATAGAATAACTCAAAATTATTAAGTCAACGAAACAAAGACAAATAATTTTTTAATATCGTCACGATTTATTTACAAATGAAATGTTCGCCACAGATATAAAGGGGAGATAAACTACTGATTATATTACATGTACCACTGTTACAGACTGTACATACCGGCAGTGGAGTATGTTCACTTTCATGGTCTTTTCATACAAATTGGACCAAAATGCGTCTACGTAAGTAATGTGGACAAATGTTATTTATTGAACTTATGTGTTATTATGTGATGTACATACGTTTATGTCATGGTACGAATTTTTGTATGGTATTTAGTTTTAATTTCAGTGCAGTCGTATGTATCACTGCATGATGTAAAATTATGTAAATATAATATGGGTTAATATGACATTTTTATACGATTTATTGATCTGGATTTTCATTTTCAACTATAGGATCTGACAAATACGTACATTAGAGTAAGGATGATGCACACTAGTAATCATATTGTTTTAGGATATGATTACTAGTACACTCAGATGTTGAAGGATAGAGTGAAGAATGAAAATTGGAGGAGCCAAATCCGTCAATTATGTTTTTAACGCATGTTTAGTTTAAAGAAATTTATCCTTCCGCCACTGGTCGCAATCCTTACTCCGTATAAATAGTGCTATTCATTTTTGTGGAGCTTGATAAATTGACGAAACGGATTCTTCCTCGATTGAACGCATTCCTTCGCATTCACGGAACTAAAGGATTTGTTCGCATCCAGTGTGGCCACGCCTTCATGATTGTAGAATACCCTGTCAACTGCGACCTCATTTTATGGAAGTTGGGAACACAGTCACTGGGTATCGTACAGACAATGGTGCTACTTTTAACATTATTTTATATTTTTTTATCATCTCATTTTTATTATGTATGTATTCTTTGTCTGTTTTGTGACTAATAAGTAAAGAAAAGTCGGTGGAACCCAATTTGAGTTTATGCTTAGATTTTATTGTGACAGTGTTTACATGGTTTAGATAAATTGTGTCAAAGTCATGCGTATATTGTTAACTTCTAGTAGATTTACACGGCAGTATTTTATTATTAATAACAGAAGCGACGTTTCTGCAAGTCCTCCAGCGGGAGACTGAATGCGCCGTCTCCGGTGTCTCGAAAACTCCACCCTGTTTGAAGTCGCGGACTATATTGACCCATTCCACTTTCGGTGTGTGCCTGCTCTTTGCTTTATGAGAGCCGTCTTATCCGTGCTAGGGAGAGACCAAACAATTCCACATTTTAGTACGTAGTCACAAGAGAATAAAATTATGCAGAGGGTCAGAATACATGTAATTGCTTCAAATTTAGATTTTTCGTCGAAGACTTGTTTCGCAACGTAACTGTGCAGGCACTATAACCAATATTGAACGAGTTCTTTTTACATTACATAGCCTACATAGAAATTGCGAAGATTTTGACCAACCTTTATAGCTTTCCGTGGGTTTATAGAATATGTGACTAAGGTAAAACATTTTGTGAATACGAACCCTTGTCTTTATATAAATTTTTGACTCTCTTTTTCTGGAAAAATGATATAATGCTGTGATGAACAATGACGAACTTTAAGCGATGAGTTTGTCCTTTTCTCATTGATGCTTTAAAAGTTGAGATTGGGACCGTGATTCGGTGTTGTGTTTCACATACTTTATTCACAATTTTCTTACATTTGGTGCTGGGATTTCGATTTTATACATTGTGTTAGTATTTCTGTGTGCGGGACATATTGACTTATGCAGTTTATCTTGCCCGTTGTTTCTTTCAACTCATTGAGAGACAAGGTATACCGACTGTGAGTTGTAAAAACGACTCTATGTATCAAAAGTATAATTTGTAGTACATGTATAAGTAGCGTATTGGTATTAAGTGTGCTCGTATAGAACTATTCTAGTTTTTGAACTTAGCGGTAATATACAGTATAATTATGTCAAGTTTTGTATGGTGAATCCGTATTAAAAATTGTGGATTTTTTTTTTTTTGCATTTTCCAGTGTTCCATCTCTAAAACACATGTGAAATGAGGATCTGTTTTATACGATCGCGTCTTATAAAAGAAAGCAATCGTGACTCAATGTCGAACTGTGTTTTAAACAAACTTACAATCGTTGTATTTATACTTGGAAATGATTGACAGGACATTGAAACCCATAACTCCATCAACATAATTCATTGTCATTTGCCATTGGGACTGCCGATGTTACATGTATCTAGTAGACCGAAAGCTTCGGCCTGTGTACAGTGGCGACCGAAAGTATCGTCACGTTCCGAACGCATACAAACGCGATCCCAGAAACGAATTTCGTTTCATTATCATTATATGCAAGGCATGCATTTGCTATGATGAATTTGCGTTTCGTCGCGTTTGAATATCGTTTCAAGGAACGCGTTTCTGTAAACGCGTTTGGAACATGACAATACTTTCGGTCGCCACTGTACGAGCTCGACCTCGAAATCGGGCGTAATCGGATGATTGCGATATACACTTTACAGGAAGTTGTATCTCCTCCCTACAATACTAGCTACATGTACTTGTAAAATATCGAAATCATCTGATGACGCCTGATTTCGACATCGAGGCCGTACACAAGCCAAAGCTTTTGGCCTACGTATCCACGGGACATCTTTGCATGTTGTATACAACACATCACTTTTTTGTTTCTATTTCATACATCAAAAAAAAACTACTGTAAATGACCTGTAGTATAATTGATTTGACACATCTGTGTGGTATACAAGATCATGAAAGATACGTATTCATTTTTCATTAGAGGAAAGTGGAGACTGTATAGAAGTGTCTTTTTTTTAATGTGGAATCGCCCAATGAAGTCTATTAAGCACGGTGAGTGTACAATGTCTTATGTGACTTCTGTGGCTTGTGACGTAAGATGACGTAATACAACACGGGGACTCAATATGGATGGAGAATATTTGTTATGAACCGAAGCCTTAGTCAAGTCATGGGCCTAGGTAAATGTACTACAATGTACTAATAACCTGCCCGCTTGTTAAGTATTGCAAGTTATAAGATGTGTAAAGGTCCTGGCATCGACCAGATATCAACAATCAAGCAAATACCTGAAATCAAAAATCATTTGATAGTAATTCACTCATCGTGCTGCCAAGGAATATACAGGTAAGTGGTGCTGTGGGCCTTTCCGTTGAATATTAATTCATAAATAATATTTTCACATATGATTCTTTTATCCATGTAACGTTTGCAGAGATCGGGATCAACTACATGTCGGGTATTTTTTAGTATTGTTTGGTAATTGACAAATGAGTGAAAATTGTATTAAACTTTCTAAATTGTTGCACCTCACAATATATTCAGAGAAGCATGGCATAATATGTAAAAGGCTATACTCCAATCATTCCAATCCATTTTAATCAAAGGGTAGCACTCTATTTTTATTTTTGTGTTAAAATGATTTTTCAAACCTATTGGATCTTATATACACTATATAGGGACCTGTTTTATATAAGTAATATTTGAGAACATGAACCAGTGAACAAATATCTTATTTTTTTTTTTACTTTCCCTGAAACTAAATTACTTTTTGCATCAATGAAATGTATTTGATTTAACATAATTTATATCTAGTAAAATGAGTTTACATAATGCATATACACATGTTGAATTTTATTTACTTGAATACATAACCTTGGTAGATAGATATTTTCAATTCACTAGTTACTAGGCATATACAATGTACAAATGTTTATTCTTTCACATAGCCTACTAAGATGTGTTTTAAAAATTGTGTCAAAACACGTTAACATAATTAACTAATGTAAACTAGTATCTTGAAATAATGATATATTTTTATGTATTCTCACACAAGCGTTGGTTATATTGTTGCATTTGCTTCGTATATTTGAAGAACATTTTTTTGAGGCTATGATAATAAATATACCCAAAATTATAACACGCCAACCGAACCCATTGCATTTTGATCTATAACATTGTCAAGCAAAATGAGAATGTATGTCCTAACCTTTGGGTGTTTCTGGGTGTGTTTGCATGTGTGTGTATGTGTTTGTGTGTGTGTGAGCGTGTGCATGTGTTTGTGTCTGTATGTGTGTGTGTCTGTGCATGTGTTTATGTGCATGTGTATGTGTGTCTATATGTGTGTGCACGTGTGTGCATGTGTTTGTGTGTGTGCGTGCGTGTGTGTGTGTGTGTGTGTGTGTGTGTGTGTGCGTGCGTGTGCGTGTGGCGTGTGCGTGTGTGTGTGTGTGTGTGTGTGTGTGTGTGTGTGTGTGTGTGTGTGTGTGTGTGTGTGTGTGTGTGTGTGTTATCGTGTAGTTGCACCCACGCACGCACACACACACGCTCTTACAATGGCTACATTATGGGGGTAAAAATATGTAAAAATCAACATTGTGCGGGTAATTTGCAATGTGCTGGTACCCTCACAAGAAAGTAGGGTGATACACATATAAAACGACCCTCTGGGTGCATTAAAGCAAAAATTTGAGAAACTCCCAGAATGTTAATTGTATGTTTTGTATGTTGTGTGTAATTTGTGTGTTTAAAATAGGTACAGGACTAAATTGTGGGGGTAAAAGTCTACACACATTTGTAGGTTTTAGACATTGAGGCCGTATTTTATGCATTGTGGGGGTCAGAAATTAACCCTCACAATGTCAGATTACACTTTCAATTACTCCCACAATACAATACCCCCACAATTGTGAGTATATGTGTGCGTGTGTGTACGTGTGCGTGCACGTGTGTGCGTGCTGTGTGCGTGTGTGTGTGT
>JZLH01S0006771.1:24383-42730 GCA_001188425.1 Eucidaris tribuloides | reverse complement strand
TTACTACTCTTAAGCATGCAGCTATATGAGGAAAGCCTATCCATGTAAAGAAGAAGTTTTTCATAATGCTGATGTACTGGACGTCTCCAAATGCACATAATACCCCAGCTTATATCAGAGCATGAAAAGGACCTGCTGGAAGATGAGCTCTGTAGGTTTCAGGTAAGTGACCTCTCTGATGAAATCCTCAAACCAGACATGAGAGTTGACTCTGTGTGGCATGAAATATCAAAACTGAAGTCTCCTGCCACTGGAAATGCTTCATACCCAACCCTGGTGAAAATATAAAAAATGCTTCTTGCCATGTGTCACAGCAATGCTGATTGTGAAAGAATAAGACTGAGTTTAGATCAAGCATCTGGTTCTGGAACAGTATTTGATAAATATGGACCTTTAAACTGCAAGTGAACCCTGCTCTATTGGACCGATATTGGATATTTATTTTCTCTCCTACAATTTTTGGACCTACGGTGAACATATCGTCATGCCGAGACAGGGGAGTCAATATAAGGATCTTACCGACAACATATGAGAGGAGGTACGCAAAGCCCTCGAGATAAATCAGAACCTTCTGGATGTTCTTATTATGAAGGTAAAATAATCGCTCATTGAGGAACTGACATCTATCATAACTAAGAAAGTTGCGGAAAACATCAAACAAAGCTTTGAATATGACTTGGAGAGACACGGAAATTGCTGAACACAAAGCAGAATTGTATGAAACTAAAACTAAGCAGCATGATTCTGAACGATATTCGAAAAAAAAGTTTTAATGCACTGTGTAACTTCGAATGTTTATCCGTTTCCTTCTCGAGCCCCCGCTGTACGTTTCCATTTTTTCTCAAAGTTTTGGAGGCAGCTTGCTGTCAACCCAGAGTTGCCCTTTAAACTGTTTCCTGTTATGTCTTCTATATTTTTTTAAATATATATTTAGGGCTGCCTCGTCTGTTGGCCAGCTGTAGGCCTTTTCAGGTTTGCCCTGCAACTTTGTGTGTTAACCCGTAATAAACACATGCATCCTGCAATTATGATTTTAGTTTTTCATGCAATTGTCTTTATTTTTTTTATACATGTATACTTTGATGTTTACATTGTAATGTTTATTTTGTAATATGTATTCCTTGTAATAATTTGTGTATGGTTTTTAAGAAAAGCTGCGAAATAAAGACAAAATGAAATGAAAAATAAAACTGTCAACTAAGATCCTTGGAAGCCTCTTGAGAAAAAAAATGGACCTGATGTCCAGAGATGCACCTTGCCATTCAATTGTGCACCCTGAGGAACTTCTCAGAAAAGAGAAACAAGCAGCATCATCACGCCTGAAGGCCTAAATGTTAGGAGCCTCCCGACTTCACATACAGTCCAGCCCAGCACATGAAAGGTAATGATACATTATTCAGGACTCATGCATAGTGAGGTGGTGGTAGTCTTTGAATGTATTATATCCAGACTAGTACCACTGGCTACATTTACCAGGCACAATGATTATTTGAAATTATTTACTTATTTTTCTGATGATTAGAGCTGCTCAAATGTAATTTAATAACTGGGCTCAACTCATCACAGGATATAAGGGCTTTGAAGCTTCTATTAGGGGATCAAGAAAGTGTGGAAGAGTGTTTTTAAAGTAGAATAAAAAGGCCTTCATACAGTATTAAAATACAAAAAGTTCCTACCATGGGAGGGGGGTGTCGCCCCTCCCACACCCTCTCCCCGCTCGGTCACTCCACTCCCTCGCAATGTCGCTAAAAAAAAAGGGATTACTATTTTTGGTCCTTCAAGGTTGGAAGGTATGTTGTGTATTCATCTTTATTTCAGAAAGCTTTGCTTGGTGGATACCAATACCACATCTGCAATGTCTACTAATATTTTGCGGCTACATTGCGAGTATTAATTCACTGACTTAAGAGGCAGCTAAGTGATGGGTTAATACCTTCCAAAGTCTTTGTTGTGCTCCTGGTGGGTGTTGAGAACCTTCTGGACATGTGGCAAATAAGTCACATTCAAAGTAAGCCAATTTACAAGTGCTACAGATTTCTGTACAAGGAACATAAATGTACATGAGGGATGCATGCAGTTGCCACAAAATTTTTTGTAAGATGAAATAAGTGGATTTTATTGTACCCGCATGAAAACATGTCACTTTGATAATATAGCTATTGTTACTGAAAACAAACAGTGCTAACCAGAACTTTACACAGGGCTGCCAAGTCTCATGTATTGAACACAAGATTCTTTTACTCTATTCACACGCTCTCACAATGATCAGAGTCTCTCACACCAGAAAAAAAACAACAACTTAAATCTGAGATCAACCATCATTTCATATTTTTTACTCATGCATGCCCATTGTTCAATGAAAAAGTCTGTATTTCTATGAACACAGGACTTCATCAGTGCTCCATTTCATTGGAGGTTATTTTTGGAGGTTTTTTTGTTTTTTTGTATGGCCCACCACTGTTATCTTAATGTCAATGGCATTGTCACTTAATCTACCATGGCCACTGTATGCCTTGTGGAGTGGTGGTAAATGAGGAGTGCCAGTTTTTAATGCCTGCAATCTATGTTAGATGTGAATCTTTCTAGGACTGATATAAGAAAAGAATGTACATGTAAAGTCTAGGTTTACATCCAGATTTGATATGAAACTACTGAGGTGCTTTTAATGTTATGCTGGATCCCAGGTAGTTTTTGTCATTCAAATAAGCAATTGTCATGGCAACCCCACTTTGGTAAACAACTTTAATGGCAAAAAGAGTATGTTCAGTTTGCAAGCCATATTTTGATAAAAATTAAATCTCTAATGAACAATGTTCTCAACATTTTATTTTGTAGCTCTCATTGCCAGCTCATAAATCTGAGTGAAGGCCATATCTCCATTGGAAACAAAAGCTCAGCCTACCCGAGAACAAAAAGATCACGGGTGGCTACTTCCAAGTGCTCATTCATGAAGGAATGGAGTGAAAAGGGCCATACAATAACAAGGGAAAAATATCTTCCCAGTTTTACTGTGAAATTTGTGGACCTATGGCTACAGCCATCGTTCAATACCACAACCAAGACTCATATAACATTTCATCAAATCCAAGCCAGGAGGAGAACAGAGTTATTCAGTGAGCACTCCTTCTGATTTTTTACTACATGTACTTTATTCTGCACCCTCTGACCTTCCCATCCCCATCAATTTGGACTTTTCTTCACCTTTATTCTTCCACTTGGACTCCTCTCCAACCCACACTCTAATATTTCTTTTTCCTCTGTAAATATGTACTTGGGCTTACTTGTTATATGACCTTTCTGTAATGACCTTTCAGGTAACCTATATAGTTTATAAGTTTTGCTTCCACCAGGTCTCCTCATTTCCACTTCACTGTACTTTTCTGATCATGCATTATTTTAATGTTTGTTAAAATTCTTACTATTTCTAATGTCATCTACTGTACTATTGTTTTTGTAAGTTCTCATACTATGTTATTCTTCTGTAAATTAAACAATAAATTTAATTACATTCAACACACAGATCAAGAAATCTGGGTGAGACCATGGATCAGCAGATGTTGTCAGTTGTCACGATGTATGTCTAGCTCCTGGTGGCGCTCCGGAGCAAGGACCAGAGGGCTCTCAAGAACTTCCTCAGAATACCCCCAGAGATATGATCAGCTAGTACAGCCAGTTGGTCCCAGAATCACCAAACAACTTGATAAAGGGAACCCCTGGTCCTGGTCTGAAGACTGCCATCACTCTGCGCCATCTTGCCTCTGGGACCAAGTATGCAGCCATGAATTTTGGCTGGAGGGTACCACAGAACACCCTGTCACTGGTTGTGAGAGAAGTCTGCCAAGACATATTGGATGAATACATGGATGACGTGATGACATGCCCCACAACTTCCTGAAAAATCTCAGACCAGTTAACCCGTTGCTTACGGGAACCGGATGGGCCCTGTACAAACTCTTTGGGGATTTAAGGAATCTCGTAGTCAACGGGTTAAAGGAGAAGTGGAACCTCCCACATACCTGTGGTGCACTTGATGGCAAACACATTGCCTGCAAGGCTCCTCTAAAGAGTGGTTCCGTGTACTACAATTACAAGGGCTTTTACTCCATCGTGCTCATGGCACTGGTAGATGAGGACTACAAATTTTTTCTGGGAGGATGTGGGTAGTCCTGGAGCCTTGTCTGACACCCAGATCTTAATGTACGTCAAACTCCTAGTGGAGCTCCGGAGTAAGGAATAGAGAGCTTCAAGACCTTCCTCAGAATGCCCCCAGAGATGTATGATGAGCTGGTACAGCAAGTTGGTCCCAGAATCAACAAACAACCTGGTAAAGGGAGCCCCTAGATCCTGGTTTGAAGATTGCCATAACTCTGCGCTACCTTGCCTCTGGGACCAAGTATGCAGCCATGAAGTTTGGTTGGAGGGTACCACACAACACCCAGTCACTGGTTGTGAGAGAAGTCTGCCAAGACATATTGGATGAATACATGGATGAGGTGATGACCTGCCCCACAAATTCCTGAAAAATCTCAGCCCAGTTCAAGAGAAGTGGAACTTCCCACATACCTGTGGTGCACTTGATGACAAACACATTGCCTGTAAGGCTCCTCTAAAGAGTGGTTCCAAGTACTACAATTACAAGGGGTTCCACTCTATCACGGTCATGGCACTAGTACATGTAGATGCAGACTACAAATTTCTCTGGGCAGAGGTGGGTAGCCCTGGAGCCTCGTCGGACACCCAGATCTACAATGAATCAGAACTCAAAGAAATGGCTGAAGATGGAATCATAGGCTTCCCTGCTCCAGATCCTCTTCCTAATGACTACAAGGATGTGCCATACTTTTTGTTGGTGATGGCAGGCTTGGCCTTTGGAAGAACATGATGAAGCCATACACCATGCGTCGTCTCACATATGAAGAGAGGATCTTCAATTACCGACTCTCAAGAGCTAGGAGGGTTCTTGAAAATGCATTTGGCATTCTGAGCTACTTGATCCCACCTGAAGCCATGCATTCAAATGCTGATGACCTTCTGAATGAAGATGTGGCAGACCCAGAGCTTCAAAAGGCAGACAAACATCTACACATTGGTTTCACTGCAAGCCAACAGATAATCAGAAAGGACCTGGCAAAAAAATCATGCAGTATCAACACTGAGGAGAGATGTAAGGACCTTCTACATTGTGATGTGATAGGTGGTGCCTTACAGGCAGCACACAACTTTTTGAGCTCCGGTAACGTATAGGTAAATTATTGTTGTTTCTTGTGGAATTGACTTCAATTTGTTACCAATAGCCTCAGTTTGGATTGGTGACTATCCTGGATTATTTGGAGTGATTTTCTTATTGAATTTTTGGAGCATTTTGAGGTAACATGAACCATGTTCTACTTCAACTGAGCTATAGCAGCCATCAATGTACTTCTACTTCATTTTCACCCTTGCTTTCCTACAGTGTTCAGTCAGTCCTGTCATTGGAACAATACGCCACACAATAGACTTGGACACCAGTGAATAGCTTGCTACTTAGTGATCTTATTCATGATGCTGCAAATGGCAAGCTTGGTATTCATATGTGTACTGTACATGTACAACTTGTATTCAACTGAACATGGGCTGGTATGCGATTCAGCCCAGCCATATTGGATTGTCTGGGAAAGCCTACCGCAATCACAAGTATCTACGAGCTCCCATCTGCTACTATAGCAACAGTGACTCAACGTTTCAAACTGAACTCCTTGAACATGGTGATATTGACTCCAACCCAGGACCACCCTTTCTTGGTGATGATGTATATGTACACAAATACTCAGTGTCAAAACTTCAAGAACTGCAAACTACAGGTGTCAAACAGAAGGTCCCTCCCTCAACTTGGACAATTATTAAGGAACTGGGCATTGCTTCACATTCTTTACTGTGGAAAACGAGCGGGCAGTCAAAAACTATGTCATTCCGGCATTTCTTCAGTTAATTCTCCAAAGTTACACATTTCGAGGAATACCACAGAACCACAACAAATTCCAGTGATTGTGTGCCCACAGCCACCCTTGTCATGCTGTTATAACAGACCATCTTCACACTGTGTGACCCATGTAAGTATATCAAACACTGTAAGTACAAATGAAAGGAATAATTATGATATGCCGAACTTATTGCTGATGAATACAACATCGCTCAAAACAAATTTGATGAACTCTGAATTATAGCTAAATCACTACCCCTATTACAAAATTGATAATTATTTTTTACATTCAATGTCAAATATTTTAATGAGATGAGCCATTAGATTAAGTGATGGGATTATTATTGTTTATTGAAGTGTACAAAAGAGAATAAGTTCAACATACATGTACTAAGTGCAACATTTTGTTTGTTACAATATTAATTATATGTAAATTGATTTGTTGTTATAGGATCAAAGGTGAAAAGGATGGCCCGTCTCGGAAGAGGAGGAATACAGGGAGCGACGCTCGTGAGTTTCTCCCAAGGAAGATCGCATTCGAAAAAGAAACTAGAGAGCTCGAATTTCAGTTAAGAAGAGAGGAGGCTGACAGAAAGAGACAGGATGAAGAGAGAAGATTGGAGAGGGAGGAACAACAAGAAGAGAGACAACGTGAGCGGGAGGAATGAGAGGAAGAAAGACGCATTGAGAGGGAGAAATGAGTGGAGGAAAGAAGAAACAGGAGGAAACAAGGACAAGACATCGTGAAGCTAGAGAGAGACTGATGGAGTTATTCCAGCAGCAGATGATGCAGCCAAGTCAGATGCTTATGTTGATGCTAGAAAAACAGAAGAGTAAGATAGGCAGTGTCAAATACTCATTGTTACATCATACATGTACATGTATATGTTATTTCTACTTTCGCTTAAGTTCAAATGTTTTGGCACACCGGTTCCATTCCATGAAGGCACAAAACGTTAACACCACTTGATAAGCATCGCAGTTCACCGAATGAAACCGAAGCCAAATCCTTTAAGCGGTGGTGTATGTTTTTCATGTATAATTTATGTATTATTTTTCCTGTAGTACTACATGTAAGTGGTGCTTTATTTTTAGTTTCCTACTACATTCTCCTTGTTTTTGGTTTATTATAGTTTTTCCAAAGTAAAAGAAAATGTAATTAAAGAAAAATTTACGGAAAAATTAACCCCAGAATATAAATGTACTTTCAAAATATGAAAGGTGTAATAAATCACACCGTCATGTGTGTAGTACATAAAGCCATTTCACATACAGGTGTCAGGTGAATATGAATGTGTGCTTGGAATACCCACGCCTTCAAATGAATTGTTCAATATGAAGATGTTTACAACAAACACAATTTATGCCAAACAATATGCTAACATGTTTACTGTTTACATTACTGCTAGTATTTACATGATCAGATACAAGTACAGTGGAAATTGTTCTCAGGGTTAAAAAAAGAATACAAAGAATTTGCGTCAGCAGAATTACCTTGTTATATCAGGAATCTTGTTACATGGATATCAGACCTCTTTATAGTTTCCAATGTATAACACTATAAAGTGAGGCATATCTGTTATGGTATCATGGTCGTTATACTCCAGTCTATACTTAAACTACATTTGCCACGGACATTCAATGTGCAATTACACCTGGTAAAGATGTGTTTATAACCAATACAGCTTGCCATGTTGAATGTTCAAATATTTATTCCATATGCAACTACATTTGCCAAAGACATTCTATGTGCAATTACAATTTTTAATTTGAAGCTCCACAATGTTAGCCTGTGTCTTTTACCCTAATAAGACTGGGGTATTTTCACAGGATGTGCAGATTCCATGACACCTGAAATTATTTTGAAGTTCGGACGATAACGTAACATTGACCTGAAGTCCAAGCAACTTCAGTTTCAATAGACCAGGACAAGCCTCAACCAAACCAGCAAGACTGGTCCTTTCTACATGGTCTTGTACCTCGTTTTGGTTCTCTTCCTGATGCATAAGGGATGATGTTCTTCTCTCTTCTTGATCTTCTTTGGTGTCAAACTTGGATTTTTGGTGACAAGGTGTGACAAGTATTGAAGTCATTTGAGATTGCCCAATGACTGGAGCAGAGGGTTTTCTCGTTCTTTTGAATGGACATGGGTAGCATTCAAGTTGAATCCTTGTGAGGACATTTGGTGGGTAGCACTTCTAAAATGGCTGGCAAGATGGGGTCTTTTTCCGGAGTTGGTTTATACATGTACTGCTTTGTACTCATAATCAGGCTTGAGCTGAAATCCAGACTGAGTTACTCCAAATTCGGGCAACATCTGATGAGAATTATCACTTCGTCTGCTGTCAATTGGGCCTATACAAACCTGGAGGTAGTGTAGTGACTGGGCCACATTTTGAACAACCTTGTCATATGAAGAGAGGATCTTCAATTACCGACTCTCAAGAGCTAGGAGGGTTGTTGAAAAGGCAATTGGCATTCTGGCAAACCACTACAGGTTTTGCTGACCACAAAGCAGCATCACCCGTCCACATTTTGAACAACCTTGTCATATAAAGCGAAGATCTTCAATTACCGACTCTCAAGAGCTAGGAGAGTTGTTGAAAAGGCATTTGGCATTCTGGCAAACCACTCCAGGTTTTGCTGACCACAAAGCAGCACCACCCATCCACCGTCCAGATCATCATGAAGGCATGTCTTGTTCTCCAGAACGAGAGGCCATCAGTATAAAATCAAAAGTGTTATTTCAAAACCAGAGTGAGCCACTTTGCATTTTCAGTAAGAAGTGTTTATAATTGGAACTCGTTACCAGGAGAGGCAGTTACCTCAAGAACTGTACATCACTTCAAATCAGACGTAGAGAAACACTGGTCCAACCAACCCCTGAAATACAGCCCATACCAGAGATGGAGTGATCCAGTGATGAGGGACAAATAAGCTATAAGCTTCCAGTCTCTACAGCCAAGTAAACCCAAATTGTAAGTAAGTTGATGAGGATGAGGTATCCAACACTGAAGATCCAACAGCCAGACCATGCAGAGAATGCCAACAAAGACTTCATTACAGGGGCTTGGAGGCACGGCAGAAACCTACAGGACATTCAAGTCATGGCCGGCTCCAACACCTCCAGGAACGAAGGGAAAGGCGCAGAACCTGATTAAACATTGGGTCAAATCAGAAGCCAGTTCAGTGCCATGGCAAGACAGGATGTTGTAGAAGAGATGTGATTTATGCATTATTGATTATACAATTATCATAACAAACAATATCTGAACATGTCAAACACTGAATGTTTAATTATTTATTACAAAGCATTTAAATCTAATTATCAACCACATAAACATGTTGCCTTCCCTTTCTTAACACTGTGGAATTGCGGGGGGGGGGGGGGGGGGGGGGGCAGCAATGGGTTTCAGTCGCGTCCTCCCCCCCCCCCACCAAGATTTGGAAAGGCCAAATCAAACATTGCACTCAAAGCACAGGAGTATTGTCCACACACAACTCTTCCTAATATCAATTTACTGCTGCACATCTTGGAAACACTTGTTCATATTTTTGGTAATATCTCTGTCCTTGTTTATCTGTTTGCCTTGAAATTTGCACAGCTTAAATCTTAACTCTGTAGTAGATGTAATTTTTTGTTAATCACTGTTAACATTGGAAGCCAAAATTTTAATATAGTTAGCAGAATAGTGTGCAATTTTGTTTCATAAGTCAGAATTGTTTCTTTTTATCAAATGATTTCTAAAATAGACCTCAAATAAGAGGTTAGATAAATCTAACAATTTTTATCAAAACAAAAGTTTACATAACTGTTAAATCAATCAATAGAAAGAACAATTTGCATCGTCGATACCTAAAAAATCCAACTGCTACAAGAGAAACCAAGTATAAAACATACAAAAATAAATTAAACTCTATCATACGTTTGAGCAAAAGGAAATATTTCCACAATATTCTAAATGCAAATCGGTTTGACTCAAGGAAAACATGGGGCATAATCAATGATCTGCTTGGTAAGGGAACACATTCTCGTGAATTTGATTATATTCAAACTGAGACGGAAATAGCCAAGGACAAAGTACACATGTGCGAACTATTTAATTCTTTCTTCAAAAATATTGTGTTTTTTAGAAAGTTGAGGAATAAAGATGAAATGAAATAAAAATGAAAATGAAACCCCTGTAGAAATTTTCAGCTTCAAGAGTCTATGGGAGTGTGTGATTCGTACACATGTGGAATTTCTCTAGCCTATTGATACCAGGGCTAGCTGGATGTAAATTAAATATCTTGCCTATTAAATAACTACCTGATATCCAAATGCAGATGTTTCTTTAAACACGGGTTCCACACATTATCACAAGAGGAAAAAAAAAACCTCCTCACTTTTTCTATTAGTGATAAATCTACAATTTTTATCAAAACAAAAGTTTACATAACTGTTAAAATACCAGCAGTTTCTACCAAATTTATCATAATACAAGAACATCTCACAAGAAAGTTCCATTTTTTTGTTTCTCCCATAGATGAAACCTCAAATCATCCCATCCCAATCATGTTTTCCTTTTGGGAATGTCATCATTGCTCCTATAAAAGCAACATAATGGAACTCAGACAGGCCCATGAATTGACAGCACAGCACAGGGCAATGGAGCTCTAAAGAAGAAATAGGTCAGGAGCGGCCCCTCAGTTCTATGAAAGTTCTCCTGATGAAGACTAAAATTGCCCGACATAATCAACACGGTAAGAATTCCAATCAGGCCTAAGGCATTTCCTCACAGAATAGAAGGGCTGATTTCCATTCACCAACTCCAGAGACCGGCAGCACAAGGAGCAAGGCTCCTGTAGCAAATCACTGCATAAGGTCATACCCAAGGCGTCTGCAACCACAAAGGTCATACCTGCAGTGATTTCCACTAAAAAGAGCACATCTGCAATTCCTGCTGAGCAGCCTTTATGCACCGTGAAGGAGAAAACAACCGCTGATATTGAGGCAGATGAAAAGTTTCGGTCATTGCCAGCATAGCATTTGATGAGGATGCTATGTCCATCATCTCTAACAGTGTAAACATACCTGTCAGTGACAAAGATACCTGCGCTAAAGACAAAGATAAATGCAATACAGAGAGTCGATGGAAAATGTCATTCCCTTTTATATGATGTATTTCATGCACAATTTCCTTAGTGTCAATTTTTTTTTAGAAACAAGTAGTTTCCCTCAGGTGGCACAAATTTTGCTTAGATTGCTAAGTTTCATTTCAGCCCATGCTATGTGTGCAGGGCATTTGAGGTGCTTACCTACATCCGGAATAATTCTATATAACACAAGCTTTATCGGGGCTTTGAGTTTTTGCCAGATGACATCTCCCAGATTTTCTCTCTGTACTGGTTTCAAACCCTACTTCACATGGTTCATTTGGAAAGACTTTAAAAGGCTACAGTAACAAAATATACAGTGTTATGAGAAGAATTATAAACTTAAGCCAACAGCATACATTCAAGATTGGTTTCAATGGTTTGTTCTTGTAAAATAAATAATGCTTAAAAGCATACAAGTTCTACGATGAGGACAATATTCTAGTCTGCTAATTTGTCAGCTGGGACAATTACTTGGAACACGAGCATGGATGAGAATGGACAGGTATATGAAAAATCTTAAAACTTTTTCTGTGATAAAGTATATGTATGTCTGTGCTGAAGCACAATTCCACACCTTTTTCTTGGTTTGTAAAGCAAAAGCCTGTGTGAAATTGTATTTCAGCACAGATATTGTTGAAACCTTCCTTTTAAATGCAAACACTCTCCGAGCAGTATACACCATTCTTCACATCTGGGATGCAAGTTTCTTTGCTTGATCTGTGAACTCTTTCATTCTAGCCATCATTTCTTCTTTCGTTTCAAAACGTTCCATCTTGCGTTTCTCTCTCAAAGGGTCACCAAAGAGTTTGTCTTTAGCAGCTTTCACCACCTCCCGATCAAGTCCATCACCTGATTAAATAGGATAAAGAGAATTAAGAAATATCAAATAATGCCTCTGCTTCGCCAAAATGATGGTGGTATATGAATCAGTACAAAATCAGCACTATCAGAATTTGATGAGTACATTGCAAAAATTAAGTGACAGGACTGTGAGGACTAAGGAATTAAACTATCAATATGCATCTGAAAGGTTATCAATTCTACTTCAGCAATACGAAACATCAATTAATTTCATTCTCTCAAAAATGTTTTACTCATTCACTACCAACTTATCACATACTCAATCCCACCATCAGGATTAATTTTTATTATTATTATTATTTTTTTTTGGGGGGGGGTGGGTCAGGGGGTGTGACTGGTGCTACTGGTTCCAGCAAATTGATAAAAAGTTCAAATGAATATTTCGTTGACAATTAGTTACAGATTTGCTTCCAGAAATATGATTCTGGTTCTGTTAAGCTTCCGCACACAATGTATCCCCCAATTGGCTATCAAAGTACAGTGGTTGTGGTCACTTGTAATACTACCAAATAGCAACAGATTCCAGTGACATCCATCAGTGTTGCTGAAGTGGTTACTAGTCATACCAAGTGTATCATGCATCACCTGCAATCTCTTTTCCATATCTGAAGGCAGCATCAAGGAGTCTACTTTCATCCACAGCTTCATCCACAATCTCTGCTCTGATGGCTTCGTCTGCTGTATAGCGTTTACTGAACATTACAGCATCTCGCAGAGTCTGGATCTTGGGTAGTTTTCGTCTAACACACACAAAGAAAATTTGGAAACAATCATAACTATTTGCAAAAATTAAAGCATTGTCAAAATCTATTTTAAACTAAAACTATCACTGGCATTAAATGACTCATTACCTGTCTACGGAATCTCATCAAGTTATAAAAAATAGTTCATCACACCAATATTTTTTCCAGTAAAGGGTACCGGTATATCATTTTGAATTAAGAGTTGTGGTTGCTATGGCAATGTCTCACTCAATGCACTCTCAAAATAAAAATATTAAGCACTAGATAAGTGGAACTAGCCAATTTGACAACCAGATTTCTCTGATTGATGAATGATGATGTTTAGATTAAAATAGTGATGCAGTTGCCTCTTTAACACTTTTCTTCACAAAAATGTATGGAGCATTTTGTCTATGTGAAGCAATTTGGATTTTAATCTCTTCAAAAAAGTGGAATTTGTTTACCGCACAATTTTTGTAGACTACACCAGCAAACCAACTAACCGCCTTAAGATCCTCCAGACGACCCATAAACATACTATGTTTCACACTTCATTTAATAATCTGCCGACTTCAGAATGTAGTTTCAACCATTTTCTATCTAATGTAGAAAACTTTTTTAACTCTATATCCCAAATGTGAAAACATTCTAATAATTATTTAATCTATCCACCATTAACTGAAATATACATGCACTTCTATCTAGGCAATATTGCAGAAGTTTTACAGCATGTATCATAATCATGTTCACTGGATGTGTGAATCAGAAAGCTATAAAGAAAAACAAAAACTGTGTTGTAGCATTGGGAGGCAAGAAATTACTGGCACAATACTTTTACATTTTCAGTGTCACCATTGTAGTCATACGCCAATTCCCTATTCAGTTGCTAAACCAGCAAAGCAAATCTAAAGTAGATATAGAACTACCTGATAAGTTCTAGATTTTCTTCACTATGTTTAATCTTCATTCTAGTTTCTGGAAGGCAGAACCAACCACGATCTTTCCTCATCACCTTGTAATCACAGGCTAATACTAAAAGGGCTCCTGATCCATAAGCATGTCCTGCAAAAAAACAAACAAACAAAAAACACACACAAAAACATAATAAACAAACATGTAATAGTAAACACTTACTTCATGACACATTATGACACCTATTATTTTATTGATCCCAAAGCCTCATCTCAGAGGCATCAGCTGTTGTGTGATGGAATCTTCTGAAATCTTGGGAAAGTACACAAAAGAAGATAAAGGCAAACCAGTCAAATACCAAGGTTTATAGTAACATTAAAGCTCAGTGACATGATTGGGATAAATAAAAGATGCCTTAAGAACCAAACTGGTTGAAAGATAAACCAAATGTACACCAACTGGAGTGGATCTCCTGGCTGGAAGGATTTGTCTGGAGTTTGTTTACTTGAGGAGAATCAAGCATGAACAGGCCAGCAATTTAATTTTATCGGGGTACGATAAATTTAATCCCCATAGAATGCTACACTACGAATTTGTCTGTTACAAGGCATACTGTTGGACTTTATCTTAAAATGAGTCAACTTTTGACTACAAAATTTTCACAGTAGAGTCCCTGCATAGTTTACTTGATTCTAGAATAGCTTTTATCCCAAGTTGAGGACTACCCCCAATCATGTCATTTACCTTTAATAAGTTATTATTAATGAATAAAAATATATTCTGAGTACTTTCCACAACCAACCAGTTATTTGGAAACTCTTTATTTCCTCCCCATGATCTTGCAGCTGCCAGACTTTGCAGAGATTATGGTAAAGGCTTCATCTCAATGAGAAGTTTGAATTCATGAACTGCAAGAAGTTTTTCTTTAAGACAAACTTACCGTTTACTGCTGCAATAGTTGGCATGGGGAACGTTGCTATTCTCAAATATGTGTCGTTAGATTTTTGCAAGAATTCTGCACTTCCCTCTGGTGTTTGTTGTGCTGTCCATGGCAGATCCACTCCATAACTGAAGAATTTTCCTGTTGCAGTGATGATGAGGTATTTTATGTCCAAGTTACTGCAATATCAAGAAATCAGAAATTAAAATTAAAGTGTTGAACATTTCATTTGAAGTGAATTTAAATACATTTGTGATTTTTATACCAAACTTTTGTGCTAGTAAAGCTTGTGCAAAAACAATACTTTACTTATGTTTAAATAGTTGAAGAAATATCTAGCAGGCTGCAAGCAAACTGGCCTCATCATAGTATGATCAAAATCCACTTTTGGGTTGAGTTATTGTAAAAGTTGCACACAGTTTAAAAACCTATGACTGGAAGCATGGATCCGACACCAAATCTGAAAACAGCATTCATTCTGAACTTATAAATGACCTTTCAAAACAAAGTTAATTGACCTATGTGACCCATGGTTACAATACATGAAAGTATTTATCATTTGATTCCAGACCATCATATAAAATTGATAAGTGTATTTCTAACTGATGTTACAGGTAAAAAAATGGCATTTGTGATTTTGGGTACAAAGTTCACTGAATTTTGACTCTCAACCATTGACCCCCCCCCCCCCCCCATAACACTAAAAAAGATGTTCTGTTTTTGGACACATTTACCTATTTGGCAAAGCATATCAATAATACAGTACAGTTAC
Source organism: Eucidaris tribuloides (assembly GCA_001188425.1). Lineage (NCBI taxonomy): Eukaryota > Metazoa > Echinodermata > Echinoidea > Cidaroida > Cidaridae > Eucidaris > Eucidaris tribuloides. The sequence goes on along the minus strand of JZLH01S0006771.1, from coordinate 27,425 downwards.
AATTGTGTGTTGACGTTAACGCGAAGATTCGTCCAAAGCCCCACCGGTTTGGCCGAAAGGGTGCGTCGGGAGCGCCACGTCGCGTCGCGTTGACTGGAACGCGACCTTTCGTCCAAAGCCCCCCCGGTTTAGCCAAAAGGGTGTGTTTTATAATAATAATAAATATAGGGTTTATTTCCAGTGTTTAAAGAGTATGTTCCTCTCCAGCTAGGCGGCCGGCCGCGCTGGGCAGGGCACGGGGAACCAGCGCATATGGGGGCCGCCAGCGCGGCATTGATTTGGACGCACTGGGTGATTTCAGAAGTGGTGTTGGTGTTTAATAGTGTTGGTGTTGAGTGTTCCTAACACCACTTAATCCGAGCACCAAAATCACGAGCTCGGTTTAGCGGGTGCGTAATCCCGGCGTGCGCCGATCGGTGACGTCACGCGTTCCATCAATGATCGAAACAGTCTCGGCGAACATCAAATGTTCAAATTTTGAGTGAAATTTTGATTAATCTCATATCAGAACATTGCTTACAAGATCACCTTTACAGCAGTAAATGTGTGTTTGGTCATATTCTTGTAATTCAGTCTCACTTGTGAGGAACGGTAACTTGGTTTTCTCAGAAACGAGATTTTACGTTATACTCGCGTGCCTCTCGCGAGGGAAATTGCCGCAGTAACACAGGGTGTAGACAATGCACGTTGTACGGGAGAGTTACGGGCGCAGAGTGGAAGACTCCCGTTCTGGCCCCTATGGTTGCATGGCTTGGGGAGCGCGCGGTAATCGGCACTGACGCGGTATACAGTGTGTGCAAATCAATGCCGCGCTGGCGGCCCCATATGCGCTGGTTCCCCGTGCCCTGCCCTGCCCAACGCGGCCGGTCGCCTAGCTGGAGAGGTAAACATAGTGATGTGTCCGATTCCGAGTCCGAGTCCAAGTCCAAGTCCTGCCTTTCGAGTCCAAGTCCGAGTCCGAGTCATGAACCGTCGAGTCCGAGTCCGAGACCGAGTCCGGCATGTCCGAGTCCGAGTCCGGCGCATGTGCAAATGTATTACATATTAATTAATTACAAACCCAGTATCTCCTTCAAAATACAGTAAAACCTGTCTATAGTGGCCACCCAAGGGAAACGAAACATGTGGTCTTTACAGACAGGTGGCTGCTATAGACAGGTTCTTTAACACATGATTTGTCTCCAAGGGAATGATTTTAGTGGCCACTATAGGGCCTAGACAGGTTGGCTGCTATATAGAGGTTGCCGCTAACGAATCAACACATCAGTCAGTTAAAAAAAAAGATAACAAACCTCAGACAAAATAATTACAAGACGATAGTATGTAGTTATTTTAATTTTAAAATTACATGTAGTTTATCAAGAAAGCCCTTGTATCTGTGTCTTTAGAATGCAGCATCAATCACTTCGTAACATTTTCACTTGTTTGTCAACACCCTCCTTGTTCTATAAGCAAAATTCCCACAAACCTTCAATATGTGGAAATGTAATATGAGAAAATATTTTGCTAGATTCCGGGGCTAGATTGGGTGAACTAATACATAAAAGTGTAATTCAGCCACACAGAACTGTCTGTAACTTGAGTTACCATAATCTTACCAAAACATCTTCAAAGAAATTAAATAATAAATTCAGAGATCAACAGTACTTGATACATTTTAAAAAAGTTGAGAGGTACCATCATCCTTTCAAAGTGCTTGCTAAAGTTGGTATTCATCGGAAATGTTCAATAATAGTGGCAGTGACAAATTTCACATTTTTGCTTCATCATATTCTTTGGTGTGGTCGAAGATACAATTTTATTGATTGAGTGGGCGGCAAATTGTGTATTGTGTAGTGTAAATTGGTGTGTATGTACACACATATTACGTGTAATATGTACCACGAATGGAACCTGAGATCCCGGGTTAGGATACGAAACTCAGTTTCGGCAACTGCAGTATAGCGACCCCGGTCTCGAGCCGGACTCGACGCCGAGTCATAGGCTCCGAGTCTGAGTCCGAGACCGAGTCCGGCAAAAGTCCAAGACCGGACTCGAGTCACACATCACTGGAGGTAAATGCTCTATAAACACTGAAAATAAACCCTATATTTATAATTATTATAAAACACACCCTTTCGGCTAAACCGGGGGGGCTTTGGACGAAAGGAAAAGGTCGCGTTCTTCAGTCAACGCGACGCGACGTGGCGCCACCCTGACGCACCCTTTCGGCCAAACGGGGGGGCTTTTGGAAACGAATATTCCGTACGTCACACACCCTAACGCGACCAACCCACCCCATCGGCATAAGCGGGGGGCTTTGACGAAAGTCGCGTTCCAGTCAACGCGACGCGACGTGGCGCTCCCGACGCACCCTTTCGCCAAACCGGGGGGCTTTGGACGAATCGTTCGCGTTAACGTCAACACACCCTAACGCGACGCAAGACCCACCCTCGCCAATAGCCCAGTTCAAATAGCCTAAAGCTTTGTAGCCAACACAATATGAACTTTCATATCTTAAATCGGAAAAATGAAAATAAGAATAAGTAGCCAGTAATTAAACACGAATTTCCATAAAGTCTACTCATTCTCCACAATCCACAACAACACACTGGTCATATTGTAGGATTTATTTCATTCGGCATTTCCAAAGATGTGTGCAGCAACCAGAACATCATGGTTACTTAAACTTTGTAGGTAAGCATCAACAACATGCATGATGATATATATATTTTTTTTTAAAATTATTTTTTTTTTTTAGTTTCTAGCAAGTTATGTTATGCAAAATTAATTCACAGTATACACACCGACTGAACAGTCGTGTGTCACCCAACACAGTGCTGACATTAATCACTCAACTACAAAGTGATAGAATCTTCTAGCATTTATTGCCACATCGTTTCTGATCAAAGTTAATGTACTGATGGAACAAACCCTGACAGAATCCTTAATATAACATGGCTAGCACTTAAGCTGATTCTTCTAATTGGGTAAATGAAAGTACATCATACCCTTTTCTAATAAATTATGGCAACTGGATCCTGGTGAAAGTTTTTTTTAAGT
>JZLH01S0006771.1:0-19364 GCA_001188425.1 Eucidaris tribuloides | reverse complement strand
CCTTGTTGCATGTGAATAATCACCTCCCACAAAAGTGATAAAATGCAAGTGATAAACAACTTGGTACAATAGCATTCATACATATGTGAAATAACAAAATCTTTCTTCAGCTTTTCCATTGAAGAGAAACAAACAAATCATGAAATGGAATCAAAATATCAATATTTAATAACCTCTAGCTGCCCTCTTTGTAATTTGTTCAATCTCTTCCAAATCTTGGGAAATGATAATACCTGGAAAACTTGAAAAAAAAAATGATTACAAGTTACATTTGAACTTCAGGTAAAGATAGTCCAAAATATAGGACAATGAAAATGAGATATGAATCTCTGAAATGAGAAATTGTTATTATTATTATTATTATTACTTATACTGCATTTTTTCCCATTAGGCCCAAAGCAATTACAATTGTATACAACTAATGTATGTCATCTTAAAACTACAAACTGCTAAAAAGATGGGTTTTCAATGCCTTTCTGAAAGTAGTTATTGATGAAGACTATCTTATTACTGTGGCAAATCATTCCAGTATTTTGAAGCTTTCACATTACACGTTCTATCACCGGCTAATGTGCAAGTAACTGAATATGTCAGACGAAGAGGGTCACTGGCTGACCAAAATGATCTGGTGGGTGTATATAAATTCAGACAATTACTTAAATACTCTGGAGTCTTGTTATTGAGTTTTCTGTAGACAAACAAGAGTAATTTGAAAATTATTCTTTGCTTCAAAGGAAGCCAGTGTAGTGAGTTCATGAGTGGTTGAGAAGGATGATCACGAAAAACTTGTAGAATTAATCGTGCTGCCCAATGTTGTAGTCATTGAACACAAATCAACTGACTAGAGGGAACTGAAAAAAGAAGCCCATTGCAATAATCAATACAAGACAGAACTACAGAACGAACAGTATATTATAAAATTGGTATGTGTGATTTACTCTCCATGGGTAGTGTACATGGCATCACGCTAATTTCTATTTGTCTCGAGATTAACTTTTTTTATTGCTCAGTGAATCTCCTGGCTGGACGGATTTATCTTTAATTATTTACTTAAAGAGAATCAAGCATAAACATACCAGCACTTATTTTTCTTGAGGCCAGAGAGAAATTAATCCCATAGAAAGCTACATGTACACAACAAATTGTCTGTCACAAGGCTTACTGATGGAAGTTGTTTTAAAATGAGTCAACTTTTGACTACAAAATTTTCACAAGAGAATCCTTGCATAGTTTACTTGATTCTAGAATAGTTTTATCCCAAGTTGAGGACTACCCCTAATCATATCATTTACCTTTAATTACTACATCATGTAGTAAGTTTCAAATTTCTGTAAATTCCTTTCTTAGCTTCCAATTTGTTTGAAATTTTCAGTGATTTGACCGTCTTATTGTCAATTTGTCCAGAGTTGAGAAATTATAATTAGGAATTATTTCCTTTACAGCAATATCAATAAAATTACATCAATTTAAATCTACCATTTTTTAAACAACACTTTTCCCTTCCCCATCATGCAGTTTAGAGCTATTTGAAGTTAATAATACACTCAGAATTTTACTGAATGTGGCAATATTGAATAATGCTCCATATAACATAACCAGAACAAAATGTCTTGTTTACCTAAGTTGGGTTAATTTTTTTTAAATTCTGTTATACAAGGCAACTTCAGTGGTATTGTCTTCTATAACCCAGTGCATTCGCACAAAATTAATTTCCAAGAAGTCAAAATATTGCACATATTCCTTTTAGATCACTTGATTACAAGCTGATATTGACTTTTATAATATTTCTGTAGTTTCAGACTTTCATGAACAGAAATATCCACAAAGCTGACTAAATGACTCTTTCAATAACAACACTATATGACATAACTTTGTAGAGCAGTACCAACCAACACACCAGCTTAGCTTCACTTCTATATTTTGGATATGAATTTAATGAGTGTATCTGTAAACATTTTTGTTTCGGCCAACGTTTCTTCTTCTGTAAGCAGATGGTCCTTCAGTTTCTCTCTCATGGGGTCAGCGAACAACTTATCTTTCGCTGCTTTCACCACATCTCGGTTCAGTCCATCTCCTGATTAAATGAATAAATTGTGAATTTAACAATAACCATTATTTAGTTACATGAATAGCACATGATACAGTAACTAATGTAACATCATCATGACATTACCTAAAATTATGTATAATTTTCATTCATCTTGCATTTGAGGACCTGTATAAATATATCAGTCAAAATTCAAAACAGTCTAATTTCTTTATTTTATAGTTTTATTATTTAATTTACACAGTTGAACTAGTTGCCAAGTTTAGATATTTCTAACAATTTGGAATTTGGACCTTGTTTGAGTACTATGCCATGAGGGTCAAAAATCAATTTGTCATCCGACCCTTATCAGCAGGCCAGTATTCAGTGTATAGCTATACATGTAGATGATACTCCACTCACATCTGCGGTTGCATTAGTGTAGTGGTCATGTTAAATTCCAAAAGAGTATGTTTCTGATGCTTGATTCAATTTGAATTTCAAATGGGACTATATTTTCATAAACTTTTGAGGCTTTAGAACTTCAAGGCTTTGAGAGAGATGAAGATAACCTGGGCCCTGTCTCATAAAACTTTGCACTTGATTGCAAAGTTTTTATGAGATAGGGCCCTGATCTGTGAATCTTAATTTACATTATGCAGGGGTTCACACTAAAGTATTTGGCTGGTTGCCCAATCGGCATACTAACTTTTTGTTTTATTCATTTAGTGACCCAAACAAAATTTTTCACTTGCCCAAGTGAACAAAATGTCTGTAAATTCTGTTACTAAACTTAATGAAGACTAAACACAAGATATCACAAAGGGTCTATGAGAAATGCGTGTTAAAACAAAATCAAAATGTTTTCAATGGGTTAAAGGGACCAAAAAGTCACATATCGTGATGTTTTCGAGTTGGCCCGGCTCGGGTAATATTCGGGAATGCCTGTATACTTTCAGAAAACAAGCGCGCACAAATTGTGTACATTTCCCTATGCAGTACCACTGAGGTCAGTGTGCAGTTCACATTCAACCAAAGAAAGGCAAACTGCACACGGCCCTACCTTCAACGGCAATACTGTTCGCAGCTCCACAATTGTTGTTACGCACCACTGAACTCTAAACTACATTGTATAGTTCAGTGTTATGCATGGACTTGCAATAGGGGCAAGCGAATGGTAATGAAGGTATATGGATTATGAGCGATGCATCCCTTTAAAGTGATTGTTGAAAGTGTCTTTACAGATTCTACTTAAACAGAATATACACAAAATTGAAATGAACTGAAAAACACAACTATTTATCTCTCTTGATTTCAGAGTTAAAATTTTTACTTGTTCATTTGGGCAACTAAAATTAATTTCTACAAATTTTCAACTGCCCAGAAACAAAATTTACTGGCCCCGATCAAGTGGGCAAGTGCTAGTGTCAAGCCCTGCGTTACCGATAATTTATACACAATGACCTAATTTTGGGGGATGCATATCGAAAACAATCTTTCACAATCTTTTACAACATGCCTACATGGCTAAATTAAACTATTCTGAATGTGGTTCGTTCTGCATGTAAAATTCCTTACCTGCAATCCCCTTCCCATATCTGATAGCTGCTTCTAGGAGCTCACTTTCATCCACTGCCTCATCCACAATTCCTGCCTCCACTGCTTCTTCAGCTGGGTAACGTTTACTGAACAGGACTGCATCTCGTAGAGTCCCTATCTTGAGTAGTTTCCGTCTGTAAGATTATATCGACACATCGAGATGGTAAAAAATGTACCCCAATGCCTTGTCACAGCCTCACAGGTAAAGTTGATACAGGTGACTCCTGTTATAAAGAAGTCCACAGGACTGGCAGTTTTCTTTCGTTGTATCCAAAAAATTTTATAACTAAACTGTTAAAATATATAAAGATATACATATAATAATTTTGGGACCTGAATTTTGATTTCATTGTAACAGGAATCTTGTTATAACCGTGTTTGTTATAACGGGATTGCATTGTATTGCAAACACGCATTTTCTGATCATGACAAACTGCTAATGAATATATGAATGAACAAGTGTAACAATGCCATACCACCAGGTATATAACTTGCAGAGTTGGCTTTTTTTTTTTAAAGGGGTGGTTTAAATCATGATGCAAATAAATTAATCAATTTATTTGATTTAAATTGCTTATTCTTTTTACACAAAAAAAATCATGATTTAGATTAGTGATTCAAATCACTATTGATTTAACTCTTAACACGCGTAATTTGCACTCATGCACTAGTGGCAACGTGCGAAATACGCAATTCACGCTCAAACTTACAAAAATAATTGTATTCACCCGATTTGGCGGTATTTGCTTTGTATTGTTCACATTCCTCAAGTACGGGGTATTATGTAAGATTCTAAAAGAACCAGAAAAATTGATAAATACAATGAAGGCCCCATGATACAATAGGACGCTGGATTAGACGGGAGTGAACTTTGAAAAGGACTCGCAAAGACAATTACAATAAGACGCGCTCTTCACCAGGGCAGGAAATAATTTGTTTTTTTTCGGGGCTACTTTCAAGCCCAATTTAGTGATTTTAGTATGTTATACATTGAACCCTAGGAGGAAAATTGAGGGCTGTTTAATGAATTTAGGGGGCTATTTTGTTAATTTGGGGGGCTATATTGGCCATCGCCCCAGTGTATTTCCTACGCTGCTCTTCACTGATAATCTCTTCATTATCTCTATTCATTGACCTTTGGTGACTCATCTCTTTTTCATGAACTTGTAACAAATCAGGTTTCTATGTTTAGCTTGTGGTTTACCCTCTAGTATGATTTGAATAGAGTCATATATTATCAAGCAGGAAGCTTAGAACTACATGTATTTTGGTTGCAATTAGGCATTACTTTACAAAATCCAGATGTACATTTCCAAATAGCCTTTATGCAATCAGAAGGTCCGCAAAATGTACTTCAAGTTTGCTGTACAACATTTTTTCTTAAAAACGTTGTTGTGACAAGTTATAGCTAGTTGAAGTCAGTCATTCAATTTCCTTTCCCGTTACTGAGCGCTCTTTGAGAATAATTCCGCACGTACATGTAGGGGTTTCACGGTCCTGCACACAAAGAGTTAAATCGCCAACCCTGAAAACTTGCATGACAATAACAAGAGACAACAAAGGGAAATTGACATTTCAAATATATTGTATTAGAAAGCACAAGAAACGGCATCTCTTTTTAATTCTTTTTAAAACAAATCAATTATATCAGTGATTGAAATCCCCATTGATTTAAATTGCCAACCCTGATAACTTGCATGACATTGAATAACAACAGACAACAAAGGGTAATTCCAAACTTGTTCATGGACAACATTTTAAACATATTGCATTAAAAGCACAACAAACAGCATCTCTTCTTTTTATCTATTCTGTACCTACTTCAAACTGTATAGGGGCAATTCCACGGTTACTCACGTTACATTTGAAGGCATTTTGATTCGCTTATTGATCTCTTGCAATATTATTAATGGTAGATAGCTTAAAGTCTTTATGCCATCACAAAGCATAAATGTTGCTTCTGATTTGTTCAAAATAAAAATTTGAGAAAATAAATTGAACTGTATGAAAATCATTGAAATGTCTCTGTTAGTCACGTTACAGAATTTGGACATGCATAAAATGTAAAGAGGACTTAATTGAAAAATTTCCTCATGTGGAGCTCTCATTCAAAAAGCTTGTACCCTTATCAAAACACTCTGATAGAGAGTCACAAACTGACTATATGCAAAATGTAGTGGGTTACCCTATTTTTGTATAAATTTTAAGAACATCGGTTTCTCACGTTACAGTTACTCACATTACATTTTGTCCGAAGACATATTTTCTGGGTTGTCTTCACGTAAATACATTTTTATTGGAAAAGCAATGCATTTATCATTGCAGTATTATATGTTTAACACTATTTTATGGAAAAAACTGGAGAAAAAATGATAATTTTCTATAAAACTTAGATTTATTCACAGTAGGTGGAACCTAATCCCATATGTGGCATATTGTGTATGGTTGCTGATTCTCCTAGAAGGGAGCATAACAGAAGCAAAATTTGGGGTAGAAATGATGACCTCCATTGCTTTTTTTCATCATAGGACATAGCCAATCAAAACAATAAAATGTAACATGAGGTGAGATAAAGCCAATTTATGTAGTGCTTGGTTTGTCCACCAACCTGTAGAATTGCTCATAAAACAATAACATACCTGAGAAGCTCAATAGAATGTGGTTGAAGTTTCACCTTCATTCTGGATTCTGGAAGACAAAACCAGCCTTGACCTTTCTTCATTACTTTGTAATCACAAGTCACCACCAATATGGCTCCTTGCCCAAATGCATGCCCTGTAAAATGTACAGTCAAAAACAAACCTCGTGACAATTAAAGGTACTAATAACATGATTGGGTGTATAGTCCTCAACTGGAGGTGAAACTATTCTAGAACCAAGTAAACTGTGCAAGGATTCTAGTGTGTAAATTTGGTAGTCAAACGTTGACTAATTCTGAAATAACTTTTATCAGTATGCCTCGTGACAGATAAATCTGTTGTGTAGAGTTCTATGGGATATTTCTATCGTGGCTCGAGAGAAACAAAATGCTAGTATATGTTCATGCTTGATTCGGCTTAAGTAAACAAATTCAAGAAAAATCCTTCCAGCCAGGAGTTACACTCTAGCTGGTGTAAATAATAGATATCCATTAATATACATGTATCTTTCACCCAGTTTGGTTTGAGAGGCATTTTTTGTTTCTCCCAATCACGTCACTGCCCTTCGAAATTCAAGTATAGTTTTGGTCGATCAGACAACTATTTCATCAGTCTTTCACAAATTATAGTATTATCATGATGCAGACATTTAAACTAGAGCAGTTCGACTGTACGCAGTCGATGGGTATGCCTCCGCAGTCCGCGCTTCCATTGAATTGATGTAATTTGAAAAGCTTCAAGTTACCATGGCAGCAAGACCAATGAGATTACCCAGTTAGAGTAAAATCCAATAAGCAGTTCTTACATTATCGCGACAATGAGCTCAATTCGGACATGAGGCCTTGTGACCTTTGACCTCTCACCTTTCAACTCCAAAATCCAATCAGTAAATTGGTGCCTTATATTAGATACTTCTCTTAAGTTACATTAAAATCAGACCAGTCATACTCAAGTTATCACAGTAATGAGCCCAAATCAGACATATTTTAGGCCTGGTGACCTTTGACCTTTGACCTTTCAACTCCAAAATCTAATCAGTTCATTGGTGCTTCGTAGTACATTCTTCACCCAAGTTACATGAAAATCAGACTGGCCATTCTCAAGTTATCGCAGTAACGAGCCCAATTCAGACATATTTTAGGCCCGGTGACCTTTGACCTTTCAGCTCCAAAATCTAATCAGTTCATTGGTGCCTCATAATACATACTTCACCCAAGTTACATGAAAATCCGACTAGCCGTTCTCAGTTATCGCGGTAACCAGCCCAAATCAGACATATTTTAGGCCCGGTGACCTTTGACCTTTAAGCTCCAAAATCTAATCAGTTCATTGGTATCTCATAATACATACTTCACCCAAGTTACAAAAAATTCCGACTACCCGTTCTCAAGTTATCGTGGTAACGAGCCCAAATCAGACATATTTCAGGCCTGGTGACCTTTGACCTTTCAGCTCCAATATCTAATCAGTGTATTATTGCCTCATAAAACATACTTCACCCAAGTTACATGACAATCCGACTGGCTGTTCTCAAGTTATCGCGGTAACGAGCCCAAATCAGACATATTTTAGGCCCGGTGACCTTTGACCTTTGACCTTTCAACTCCAAAATCTAATCAGATCATTGGTGCCTCACAGTACATACTTGGTCCTAGTTACATCAAAATCCAAATAGCGGTTCTTAAGTTATCGCAGTAACGAGAACCGGTAACGGACGGACGCACGGACGGACAACCTGAAAACATAATGCCTCCGGCAACATCGTTGCGGAGGCATAAAAACCCATCAAATTCTTCATTGTGATTAATATACATTGCTAAACTAAACGTTTATTAAAAAGCAAACAACAAATTAAAATATGCATTCAGTTACAAACTTACAATACATGATGTTTCAAGGATGTGACAGCGTAGACAAAAACAACCATGCTGACAGGTCTCATATTGTATCATGAATCAAAACACTACCTTGTCTAAGGGATTTGACCCTCTGAAAGCGAGAATCAAAATCTTGTAAGCATATTGTAAGCATTGCAATTGTAAGCATTTTAAAGTTGTGATAAATCATGCACCTAGCAATCATAGGTGGATAAAATTGGGGATTGAGCCATGATCCATACGAATACTGATTTCACTCGACAAAAGGAAAATTATACTCAACCAAACTGGGCAATCTTGGTATCATTTTTTTTTCTACAGAAACACACTGATACCACAAAATTGGGTCCAGGAAGAGGAAGAGGAAGAAGAAGAGGAGGCAGAGGAGGAGGAAGAGGAGAAGGAGGAGGAGGAGGAGGAGGAGGAGAAGGAGAAGAAGAAGAAGAAGAAGAAGAAGGTGAAGAAGAAGAAGAAACAACAAAGAAATCTGACAGCTGATGAGAATGAAAGCATGGCTTTTCAGAAATTTACCATTTATTGCGGCAATGGTTGGCATCGGGAATGTTAGTATTCTCATGGTCAGAGCAAGCACTTTCTGCAAAAATGAAAGGTTTTCTTCTACCATCTGTTGTGCCATCCTTTGAACATCCAGTCCATAGCTGAAGAACTTTCCACGTCCAGTGATGACCAAACATTTGATATTTGGATTGCTACAAAGAAATGGAGCAGCGCTGACAAGATAAAATTTAAAATGTTTGAAATTGTCAAAAATTCATACAGAAAAAAAGTTTGAAGAATGTGTAGAGTACTGTATATGCATGGCTCTGCATATTGGGGACTGACCCATTTAAATGTCAAAAATACTGTTAAAATGAGAAGTCCACGAAGGAAATGGACAGACACAGTCGGTCTATGCATATTGATGTTAAAATGAAGGCTTCAACACTTGCACGTACAAAAATTGTGTTATAACTCAAGTGTTTGAAAATAAATGAGAAATTTATTTATTGAACAATATCAGCATCAATTAATAAATAAAATTAAAATAATTCAAAAGTTCAGATTATGAGCCCGATTACTCTGATAAATAAGACCCAAAACAGACAACCAGGAAAATGTCACAATTTGTCCAAAAAAAGTCTGTTTTGGTCTTAGTTTTGGGTCATATTTATCGGAATGATCGGACTATAACCCGATACGTTCAGAACATTTTATTTCTTTCTTTTAAAAATCTTAAGAAATTAGGCAACATAACCCCCAGGCATAACCCCCCCCCCCCCTTTTTTTTTAGACCAAGCCGGGAGTGCTGGCAAGACATGCAAGAATATATTCCACAAAAAGTGCAGATCTTGTTCTTATTCTTACTTTTTCAATTTCAGAATGTGTTTGTTTGTTTGTTTTTTATGTTATTGAATACTGTATTACTGATATCTACATCGGGATCTACATCAGATCATAATTTGAGAATCGCACAAGTCTAACTCTAGTCTAATCTCTATACTCTAAGTCTAACGTCTCCGACAGCTGTCGCAACAGCCATGCGTGTATGTGACAGCCAATCATCACTAGCATGGTCTCGCCAGCCCTCGCTCGCGAGTGGCTCGGCTCAAACTTGTCCCAGACTCCTCGCAGCGAGCGCGAGAGACGCGTTATGTAACATTCGGTAACGTTCAGGCATAAATGGCAATCTATTACCTTTCAACTTGGTCCAGAGCTCTTTGGAATTCATCTACAAATGTTGTGTTCCACTTATTTTCTCTTGTAATCATCCAAATGATGGCAACATCCTCACGAATTTCCAAACGTATCGTTTTTCCACTACCTACACTAGCAGCCGCCATTGTCTTGATGAACTGTTTATCACTAGCCCGATATAATGCGATCGATCGATCGATCGATAGGGGGCGGGGCTAGGCACGAAAAAATAATGTACACGGATACATGTGCACGCATGAAACTTGTGCATGAACTCTGTAAACAAAGAATTTTTCGGGGAGTGGAGTGTTCGTTTTCAAGGGAACTGCTTTATTCTGGTGACAAAAGTGCACATAGAACAGATTAGGCAAAGGCATTCGATCTCATGTATCCTAAATTCAGATTGTATCAATTTTGACAACTTTTGGTAGAATATTAACTTAGCATTTTAAGTTGGGTTAAAGGTATGACATCATTGGAACACTTGAAAATGCCAAGAACCATAAATGAGTTGAAAAATAACTAAGCCTGTTCACTTAGCAGATGTGGATCTTCCACCTGGGAGGATTTGTCCTTAATTTGTTACTTAAGGAGAATCAAGCATATACATAGAGTATCTATTCTTTGCCCAGGTAGTGATAAAAATACCCCCATTAGAGACGCCACAGCAGCAAGTTTCAATGCTACTAGTGATAGGGTACATTGTTTGTTTTAGAATGAGTAAGCTTTGACTACAAAGATTTTTCACAGGAGAAGCCTGCATGTAGTTTTACTTGATTCTTAGAGTAGTATCACCCAATTGAGGACACCCCCCAATACATGTCAATTTACCTTTATTATTCCAGGGGGGTCCATAGTTCATTACCACACGTGGTACAGCCATCGCGCGTGTGAAAAAACGCGTAAAAAGGGTTGTTTTTTAGGTTCGGCGCGCCGATGTACCGCGTACATTGAAAAGGGTAATTCAAAATCGGCGCAAAATCGGAAAAAAAGGGTATACTTTATAACAGGGATTTAACTTGAAGAAGTATCTTTCAGACTCGAGATCACTTGTGTTAGGAGTACGCTGGCGAATCGCAGAAAATTACTTTTTAGGTCTATTTTGAAAGTCCTATACACAGCGCATGGGTTACACCTTGGTATATTGTCGACTTTGGCCCCTTCATCATTAAATGCATTCGACTTAGTACAATATAAATATTATTCATAATCAGACAGCATTGTTAGACACTTTAACTGGTCATAATGAATTGGGTTCAATTCCTGTAACAAGTTTTATTCTCATTTTCAATTTGTTTCTCTTTGTGCATGTATGTATTGTAAAAATAATGCTGATAATAATAACCAATAAGTTAGCTCCTGCACAAATCTATAGTTTATTATTTTATTGAACAAATCACCTGCTCAAATCTACTAATTAATTTTCAGAAAAAATAATAGCATGTACAGTGTATATATATTTGTTTAAATAATCAAGGAAGTTTCAACACAGAGGCCTATCCATGCATTGTGTACATATTAAAATATGAAGTAATCATGAATGAAAAAAAAAATTACTGAAAACAAAGTCCTGCTATAATATACCTATCAATGGTAAGACGCACCCCTCGACCCCCGGGAATGGTGCGTCATGGGTGGGTCATTTACCAACAAATAATGATGCAGGGTACCGTCATGGAACTATTTGGTCCGTCACAGCATGGTGAATGGGGTGCGTCAGTTTATATACGTTTAAATAGGCCTAGGCACAGTCGTAAGAAAATGGTCCGTCATAGTCGAGACACACAGGTGCGTCATGGTATATGAAAATCCAACTCACGCTTGACAAGTGACGCACCATTGCCGGGGGTCGAGGGGTGCGTCTTACAATTGATAGGTGTATAATTTCCATTACATGTTTGCTTCAGAAAACAGATGCAAAAACAGCTGGGGCAAATCAGTATAATAGTAATGAAGACTGCAAATAAAATTTGGCTAAAGTGGGATTCAAATGTGGATAACAAGTCCAGCGTCCACGTCAGCCGAATTTTCTTTGCTGCCTTCCTTACTTGTAAATTTGTTTCCCAGTAACTTTTTTATTTTCTATTTAATGTACTATTCATATTTAGATACACATGCATTTCAAACTATTAGTATAAAGCTTCACAGAGGCATCAAATACAGAATCAAAGGCAATGTGATAGTTGATCCTTCATGTGTTGAAACTTCAATAGTGCAATGCAAATTAAGGAAGGAACTCGAGTTAATTTCACATACACATTTTAGTACTTGGATTTCTCTCAAACTTATTTATTGACAATTCTCTGATAAATACACATTATTACAGCATACACCAACTTGCATAGCAAACAATTCTACAAAAATATAATTTCTCATTTACTTCACAAAATGTTGGCACAATTATTCTAAATCCTAACTACATTTTCACATGAAAACCTTTTGATGAACACAACACAGGCTATTACTACTATCAAGTGTTACAAAAGTACTTCATCCATTTGGAAAAAGGAGGAGACATTTGCTTTACATCAACAATGTTCTCACATAACATAATTTGTTTTATTTTCAAGTATGAATTATGCTATATATGTATTCACTTGCATTTGACAAGTTATACATGTGTTTCGTCATTAAGTTCAGACTATACTCATTAATTTTGTGTACAATCAAACTCAATTAAAGAGCAAGAAAAAGATTTGGATTTTTAAAATGAATATAACAAACTATACTAGAATACCACCATCATCTCAGGATCCCTGAGCCCAGTAAATGTAACATAGGTCAAGTCAATTGGGACTAAGGAAAAAAAAAGCTTCCACTTACAGAAAATTCAACATTCGAGTATACAGGTGGATTCATTTTTTATGTATCAAGCACTATTTAACAATACCACATTAATCAACTTGTAGAATGTTGTGTCAACTTCAAAAAGCTGCCATGTTTTAAACAATTGAAAATAAAGATAAAGGGTTTCTAAAATCCATCGACTTGGGTAATATTAAACTTATGTGACTTCAACCTAGGCAGATTTAACTGTATTTTATAAACAACATATCAAATATGATTATACTTTACTTATCTTTTTATTGTTCCTATCATAGAGGAAATTTCAGGATCAAAATATTGCAATACTCATTTGGGGGGGGGGGATTGATATGGGAAATAAGATGATGTTGGATATTCGATTACATTCCCTATCACAACTAATATGAATGAACAAAATGACACTGGTAAATAATTTGTACAATTTTTCACTCTTGTTTTAGAAGATCACCATGATGAGGTAGAAAACACAATTGATTCATATCAAATAATCACTGCATTTGATATTATTTCCTATCAAACCTGACAGGGTAAGGAACTAATCCCCTTCTTCCATAACTGCAGACATATCTTGACCAAAAATATTTGAAAATAAGCTGTATTAACCCTAAGTACAAGATATATCGGGCTGGGGTCTAAGAGAAAATGTGCTATATCCAGGGGCAGCACTAAGGTAATATCTTAGGGAGGGCAAAAAAATGTCCAAACGACATAAATTTCATGAATTACACTGTGAAACCCCCATGATTTCCTGTATTTTGACATTTTTACGGGGCAGCTGCCCACTCTGCACCCCGCCCATCTCCATTACCACCCACCCCATCCCATTTATAAGCCCTATAAAATTAGCATTATGACTAATTTATCACTTCATCACAAGTCCACCCATGGTCAATGGTAATGGATACTGACAGGTGACATAAGTGTTAAAGAATATATACACTCATTAATTGCATCAGGAGTTGTAATTTTTTTATTATTAATTCATGTATTGCAGCATTTAACAGAGGAAACATTTTTGATAATAATCATATAAATTATTAAAACGTTTATGACATTCAATGGTCAATTGATTGTTATGACAGTTTTACACAATGATTTCAAAGAAGACATATATATATTTCAGTTCTCAGTTTTAAAAAACAATTTTTTTCTGAAATTATTTACAAACAACATACAAAATATACTTTTCATTCAAAGTTACAACTAATAATTTAACCTGTATGGATCATTAATCACATTTCAAATCTGTCAGTTCATTGTGGATGTAATATGACACTTAATGAGATGATGAAATCGTTGGTGGTTCAGCAGAAGGGCCCTAGCATATGTTCCTGGCAGAAGGGCCTTAACAGAAAATTTTCTCTAATTTGAGAAATATTGCCTTACTTGATATTTGCAATTAAGAGACTGACAGAAGGATCTAAAAATTTCACACGACCTTGATTTCATGTGAAAAGAGCAAATGGTTAGAGCCAATTAAAGGTTAAGGCCTTTCTGCCGGGAACATTTGCAATGGCCCTTCTGCAGGACAACCGACGAAACATACTCCGCCCATGATCTATAGTTTAGATGATGGTTGGTTTGATTTGGCTTCTCGTCGAGCTTTGAAGGCAGCTAGATCCTTAAGATGTTTTTCTGCTATCGCATTACCATAGAGTTTCTCCTTTGTAGCTTTTATTGCAGTTCTGTTAAGTCCTTCACCTAAAAATATAAAAAACAAACGAAACAATGTAAGGATTAAACACATTGACTGTTCGAGTATACAGGTGGATTAATTTTTTATGTATCAAGCACTTTTTAACAATACCACATTAATAAACTTTTGGAATGTCGTGCCAACTTCAAAAAGCTGCCACGTTTTACACATGCACAATAGGGAAAAATATGTACAAAATTTGTAGAGAAATGCATACCCTTCTCAACAATGCATTTTTTAATGATATTGTGAAGACTCCTTAAGTTACAATAATTTTTGTCAAGTTATTTCAAATCAATAGATATCCACAAATTCATAGAAATGTGTATTTATCCCATTTACAAAAGGAAAAACAAACTCTTTGAGATGAAGCGCAAAATTTGTAGGAGGAAACTATTGTACATAAACCTGAGTGACATACTGAGGGCTGTTCCTCTACATTGAAAAAGTGTAATATAACAAATATATTACAATTACTCAAAAATTTTATTCCTTTACCTCTCATTGATAAGTACTATCTGTGCTGCAAAAATTACAACAGGAACATGACTTCAGAGTTAAATTCATATAGTCCATTTCCAAAACATTCAGAAATATTTCAGATGTTTCTTTATATATTTTCCTGTATAAGACACCGCATATGATAAATATAATTAAACAATAATTTTTACCCTAATGGAACAACTGTCAAATCTAATTCACTCTGCAGTACTCTATTCTCACTTTACAATATTTCCTTAAACCTGTGAAAGTGCAGGAACAGTTTCCCAAATCTCCAATCTGCCACATTCAGTAATATTACATTAAGTCATATATAGTCAACACTTTTTTTCAAATTTATTTATTCCATCAATGAACATAAGTTTTTATGTTACCTGCAACTTCCTGTCCATATCTAATGGCAGTGTCCAGAACCATTGCTTGATCGACAAGTTCATCAACGATACCTGCTTTTAGAGCTTCTTCTCCAGTGTACCGCTTGCTAAATAGGGCAGCATCTCGAGTGACCCTTTTACTGGGCAGCTTTCCTCTGATGAAGTAGACAAATAAAAGCAGAAATTTGAAAATTCTGCACTTAGAAATATGCTTATCAACCAGAAATCAACCCAAATTGGTAAAAGAAATTAGAAAAGTCTGGGAGCCCCCCATTTTTTTTTGGCCATAGAAAATGTACACAATACTATCTGCTTCCTAATAATTAAAAAAAAATCACATTCTGTCAAATATTTACATTTTCAGCAGGATTGATATCTTCCATGACAATACAACATTTTGTGAAAGATTGATGGACAATTTTTTATGGCCTTAAAACTATAGATTCATATCAATATTTATTTCAATTTGTCAGTAGATTTCTCACAAAGCAAAGCCAATTAATTTCACTACATTGCTCGGAAATATACAATTAAAAGATAACCACCTTTAATTAAGTTTATGAATCGAATTTGACCAATGTCATGTTTTCAGGTAAAGATGACAGAAGTTGCACAATGCAAACCATTGTGCTCATTAAATGTTTATAACTGATCAACCAAGTTAAATGTAATTAACAATCTGGCTTTGAAATTCTAACTGTAAACATGACAATGTTCAGGTGAAAACATCAGGTAAATCTTGCTTTTGACTTGCTGCAGTGAATACATCCAGGTATCCACGGTTTACTTGCACTGAGATCCCACAGAAAACAAAGTACATGTACAATGGAAATTAATTTTATCACCAGCAGACTAACTCTTGCAGTACCACACTCAGAATTTCACATACAAAGTCTATGGCATTTTGTTGTAACGGTACCAAGAGGTTTAATGAACTGATGATTGAAATATAAAAGATTCAGTGTAATTACCGGACTTGTTCTAACTGTGATTCTAGGAAGGATATGCCAAGGTTAGTCTCAGGAAGACAGAACCAACCACGATCTTTCCTCATCACTCGGTAGTCGCACGCCAAAACCAAAAATGCTCCTGCACCATACGCATGACCTGGCATGATTCAGGGGTAGAAAAATCAATGAAAACAGTCAATGACTACATTCAAGGAGAAAACATCTAAATGAAATTTATTCAATAGGAGGTACTTAGGGTAGACTTACTAAAAGAAATGTCTACTTCATCCACACTTCACATGAGGACGGCAATTGAGTAATTACACTACGCTCTCTCTCCAGCAGCAGAGGTAGGAGTTTCGGGGGGGGGGGGGGGGGGGCATTGGGAAGGTGGCATGGCTATTTCACAGCCAACAAAAAGGGCTTATGCTCCTGGATAGGCTATTGCACTACAGACATGTTTCAATACATCTCTGGCAGATCCAGGTGGGCACGGGGGTGCAAGCCCCTTCTGCTCCTGCCAAAAAATTAAAATAATACATAGTTTTCTTCTTTCACTTCAGTTGAAAATCCTGGCTAGTACACAACATTCATTATGTATTCAACTCCATGAACAGTTTCTCTTCCGAAGCTTAGTGATGAGCAATTTCTTTCATCTATTTCTATGAATATATTTTCAATACTGAAAATGCAACCAGCATTCATTTATTGTTGCTAGGTCAGGCAAGCTGTCAGGTTGTCTAGAGCAACATTTATCAGAACGCATGTTTAAAATTTGTATACATTATACCCTGTTGCAGAATACCTCATCATCCTCATTCTTTGCAAGTGCTCCTGAGGGTTACAGAAATTCATTTGCACACCCTAAGGAAAACACTCTCAATACTGAGATGGTGTCCATGATCCTGGGCCAGGGTATTCTACAATCATCCAAAATGCCAAAACTCTGTTTTACTGCATTTATTTTTATTTCAGGCATCTTATGCAAGCTTGTTAAATTACTTTAAATTTCCTACAATCTTACTTAATACTTGTCCTGAGGTATATGGAAATGTGTGTTTATGTAGCATTTACCATATAGTTTTATAACTATATATAGTTTTATAACTATCTTCAACAGGTTAATGATGGATAAGGATGGAAACTTTTCAGCTGAATATTTTTTTCTTTCAACTTTCAACCATCTACATGAACATGCTCCCAAACTCCCCCCATCACAACACACACATGCTTCCCCACTCCCCAGGCACTTCGTTTCACTTACTCTCAGTAAAACATTTCTACATCTACCACTGATTTCATTCATTCATAGACACTGCATACGGCTGGAAGCTTCCCAACAGACAGAAGATTTGATCATAGACAGGGGACTAAAACTTTGCAAATCATAAAGCCAAAGTATAGTTTTGGTCACTGGTAAAAATGATTTTCTTTGCTTTATATATTTTTTAGATCATTAACATATATGGTCCATGAATGCCCTAAAAATAACTCGCACAGAAACTTTTTCATTTTTGAGAAACTATTCAAAATGTAAACTGTTGGGGGAGGGGGGGAAGGAACCTGACCTTTAGTTTTTACTTACTGATGATTTAATTTAAAAAATGTCAGTATAAACAATTTTTGTTCAGTTTGAGGTTGTTTTCTGATGTTAGAGGGACAATGCTATGCTTTTATATTGATTGCTGAAACTGACTCATGGGTGTATTGCACAAACCATTGATAGCTGCTGTAGTTGGCATTGGGAAATTGGTGACCCTCAGAATCAACTCAAAGGCTCCCTGGAAAAATGCATCATGGCCTTCGTTAGTTAGCTCAGATATCCATGGCAGATCAAGTCCAAAGCTGAAAAATTTTCCTTCTCCTGTAATGACTAGTGATTTCACATCTTGATTACTGAAAAAAAAGCAGAAAAGTGGAACATTCAAACTTCAAAGACCTAGGTACAAATATCCACCCCCAAATGATTACCACTAGCTGTTCCCTCAAATGTGACAGGATAATACATGTGTATCATTTTTTTTCTATAGTTTTAAATTCAGTGAATCTTTAAATTTCTTCTTTGGATGTTCAAAATTTTCAATTATATTCACCCAAATCACCTAATTTAATTGTGTTAAAAACATACAACTGGTTTTACAGTATGAGATTATGACAAGCAATGAGTGACTGATCTGGACGTTTTCATTTCTCCTATTCAAACACACCATTCAATAGGACAATAAACTCTATCACTATCTGTCACCTACATCAGAGTTGCCAATCTCAATGAATGAAATTGCGTGAGACTACCATAGGTCAATGATACAGGTCCAAATGTGAGATCACATAGAAATGCATGCAAAATCAAACAAAATATTGGTGTGAGAAAGGGCCAAAATGTGTGAGTCTCACGCTCATTGCGTGAGAGTTGGCAGCCCTGCCTACATGTTGATCACTTTCTATCAATCTGGATCTGGATATGGAGCAGGACTTTCAGGTATAAAGCACCAGGTGAGCTAAACTAAAGCCAGGATGCAATCAAGAAACTAGACAGTCAAAACATATGTGACTCTTTTGGTCCGGATCTTACATGTATTTTTTGAACACCTCTGGTGATTGACTGTTCATATATTAGTGGGAGTTAATCCAGTCTAGAATTATCAAAACAAAAACAATATCTGTCACTCTGTGTACAGAGTAACATTTGAACTTCAAAATTGTTCAATCAATCCATTTTTTGGAATGGGGGGGGGGGAGTAGAAAAAGTGTCAATCTAAAAAAAAATTGCCTGTTAGTTAGTGTTTTAAAGTCTAATGATTTTGTAGTGTGTTGCACATTTTTAACATATCCTTGCATTACATTTTAATTTTACGAAATTTTACCATGGGGGGGGGGGGGGGCACTGACATTACAAGGTGTACTCCATGCGCGTGTACGGACTTTCAATATGGACCCTAAACAAGTATTAACTTAGTAATTATCTGTCAATCTCAGAATACCCTAAACAAGTATTCAAGTCTGAAAAGATACCCTAAACCTAGTTAAAAGTATACCCTTTTTCCTGATTTTGGTGATTTTGATACCCTTTTCAATGTACGCGAATACATGTACATCGTCCAAACGTGTTAAACAACCCTTTTTACTCGTTTTTCACACGTGCATGGTGTACACCAGTTGTAGTGACAGTGCCCCCCCCCCC
>JZLH01S0006769.1:17243-27408 GCA_001188425.1 Eucidaris tribuloides | reverse complement strand
TTCCCTTGGCTGAACCGCGAAGGGCCGAACTCCAAAAAGTGGCTTAGTTTTTGAGTTCGTTTCACCCCCGTACAAACTAAGTAGACATGGTTTATTTCCAAGCTTATAGCCAGTAACAAACAATAATTCAAGATGTCTACCTCAAAAAATTTGATTCGCGAACACCTCCAATCCAAGATGCGCGATCCAAAATGGCCGCCATTTTGATTAAATCGTTTCAAAGTGTTTTAGATAAAAATTGTTTAAAAGCCGTCAATCCGCTAGCAAATGCTGGTGTCATTAAGCAAATAAATTTCCTACCATGTTGATACCACACTTAAACACTTCTTAGGCATGACTTCATTGTGATATTGTTGTGTCAAAAACTTGTTTTTTGACACTTTTTTCCCAAAAATCTGAAAATATTAGGAATGCATATTATTTCTCATAAATTCAAGAAAATTATTGGTAAATAAAATTTTCTTTTTAGGGGCTACTTTTCATGTTCCAGATATTCTTTTGTATAAACTCTATGGCAATTTACAGGGGCTCTTTTGCCATTTCGGGGGCGAAACTACCCCAAGCCCACATGTATTTTTTCCCTGGTGTAAGCTGTTGTACCAGACACTTAAATTGGTCCCCTTTTTGTCAGAAGTTTTAATGGACTAACTCCGAAGTGAAATATGCAGCTGCGAAATTTTCACAGCTTTGATGCCAACCATATTAATTTGTTAACATTATTTTCACTTATTGTATTGTTTTAAATTATATGAAGCTTATCCTTGTATTTTGTTATATTTTTGTTATTTGGAAATGGAAATAAAACGAAATGAATGAATAAATGAATGAATATCAGTGATACATTTATGGTTGTGGCAGACAGGCACTCTCAAAGTATGCTGAATGAATTAAAGCGCAAGTTAAGTTTTGGCGATTTTTTTTTATTTGAAAGGTTTATGCCCAAAAGTCATAATCACACCAATAAAAAATTCTGAATGCCTTTAATTTTTTTATTAATTAAAAAATTAATTAGTTTTAATATAATTAGTGTTAACGTTAGCTAAATTATACCTCATCAGAAAGATCAGAGTCTGCTCTTTCTGATGAGGTATGATTCAGATAACTTTAAGGCCTTATTAACCCTTTGGATGCTATAATGTAAAATATAGTCCAAAATCTCGGGGTTCCCCCCCCCCCAAGATTTTTCATTAATTTAAAAAAAAAAAGTAAAGACATTCAGGATTTGTTATATGACCTTTGGGAATAAACCTTTCAAATAAAAAAAAAATCCCTAAAACTAAACTTGTGCTTTGAATATGAAAACAAGCTAAGGAGTTAACACATGCAAAGTGGATGCCAAAGATGTGTCAGTTGCTTTTAGCAAAATATAATTATACCATGATGCTGAATAATTAAATAATGAATAAATAGAGTTTAGGACATTTATGCAATACTTTACATGAAAAAGATCCATGCTAGCTCATGTACATACTAGTATACACTGCTTATGCGCCCTTTATTAGAAATCGTTTGGAAGGATAATCATTTTATTTTTTCAAAATATTAATTTCTTGGATTTAGATTGTGGCAAGTAGTTTTTTTTGTTCTTGATGTCTGTTAAATATGTTGTTACCAGTTATATTTGTTGTAATGTATACTAATTCTCCTAAAATTACTGCATTTCATATCATTTACTGGGCCCGGAAATATTGTTTGGAGGTTTTTTCCAGTTTTTTCCAGTTTTTTCCAGTTTTTTTCCGGTAAAAACCGGAAAAAAAGGGGTTTCTCCCAGTTTTTTCCGCTGTCCCGGAAAAAAATAGTTTTTTTTCCGGAAGAAACCCAACCCTGTGTACAATATTTGGAAAATGCGCTATATAATTGAATTATCATTATTATGATTGCAATGGCAATATAATTATAATAATGAAAGTGGATTTGTTTATGATCGGATCAGTGGCGTAGCCAGGGGGGGGGGGCGATGAGGGCGATCGCCCCCCTACGATTTGGCCAAAAAAAAAAACTGATCTGAAGCCATCGCCTTCATTTCCTTGTTTTTTTCCTGTTGAAATATCTACAGCAATATACGTCAGGCGCGGATTTAGATATGTATATTTTCATAAGCGTGGTAAGAAACATGTCAAAATTTTCGGCGCGCTTCGCGCGCAAAATTGCATATACAGGTTAACAATTTTTCGTGCAGATCGCGACGCAAAATTGAATACTAGTATACTACTACTACTACTACTACTACTACTACTACTAATATAAATAATTATAAATAATAATATAGTAATAATAATAATGATAATAATATTAAAACATTTTTGTATAGCGCATAACACAAAGGCAAAATTGCATGTCTCTAAGCACTTTTTAGAACAGAGATGGAAAAGGAGTGTTGTGTAAGTTTAATGTTTTTGCAGTGCTTGCGCAGAGCAGTGTTAAACAGTCATATTCTTGTATTACGTACATATTTTTTAAGTTTGTTATTTTGGGGAATGCACTGTTTGCCTAGATGTGGTACAAAACTGTGACATGTTCGGCGCGGCGCACGCGCAAATTGCAATAAAAATTTTCAAAAAGTAATATTGTGTGTATAGTAGTGTTTGTAGCATGTACGTTTCAAGAATTGTTCAATATGTCTTTTTTCTTTGGGACAAAACGATATGTTTACTTCCAAACTGGCGTGGTAAAAAAGAATGTGAAAATTGCAGTCGGCCTATCGTGCAGAGCGCGCCGCAAATTGATATTGTGCAAGTTTAAGGTTTTATAGCTGTCTTGGGCTGCTTTAAAACTACTTTTGCATTACGTTTGAAAGAATTCTTTTCAATTTGTCAGATAGGGGCAGCAAAACAATATGTTTGTCATAAAATATTCATTGGCGTGGTTAAATCGTCAAAATTTTCGCTCAAACTGTATGAAGACAATTTCTTAGCGCGCAAAGCGCGCACAAAAGTAATATGTTGTATGTTACTGCATTATGGTTGTGAAACATTTTTCAAGCTTTTTTTTTTTTTAATCGCGGGGCAGAACGACATGTTTGGCCCAAATATTTTCATTGGCGCCACCTCTCAGGATCAACGCTTGCATAAACGAACACACACACAAAAATCATCCAGTACCTCAAGCTTTATGTATAGGAATTTCCGCAATTCTGAACTCAAGGTTTACTGTTTTCAGGTAAGATGCCAAATGGACAACATTGTACATTTTTAAAGGTGCAAATGCAAAATTTTCTCACCATATCCTCCCTCATCATGCTCATGTTGTTTATATTTAGGCCTAAACGGTCACATAACTTCTTAGTTTACTACAACAAGATGATGATCTTAAAAACTCACACTAATGGAGAGGTCCCCTCGTAGCCAATTTATTTACACGTTCTGCATGGAGGGTGATCCCTCTCACGCCTTTCTCAAATTTTTTATACATTACCTAAGAATTACTTATAGGGGTAACCAGACCTTCCCCAAAGCTATATAATTTGTCTAATTATCCAAAATTACAAATTAAAAGTATGAAATATTCGGATCAATTTGTCACTTAAAGGTATTGGCTAACATTTACCACAGTTAAAAAAATCTGAGCCGCATGATTCCCCATGCTACCAGTGTCTTTGATGAGGTCTAAAAATGAAGCCCAGAAAAAATTGTTTTTCAAAATGATTATTTAGTGCTTTCAAAAAGTGAAAATCGTACGTTGACCAGATTCACTTGCCCATTTCCTCCCATAGACTTACTGTCTGTACACCCAGGTTAATAAAACTCGCCCCGAGTTTTATTGTTTATTCATGTATAACTTGCCATTGGCAGTGTAACTTTCCAAACTTTTGTATTCTAGTGTGTTTATTTGTCCATTTGAACACTACTATGTAGCTCAGATATCAAAGTTTGACAATTTTTTAAATTGAAGCTCCACAATGTTAGCCTATCACTTTAAGAAGCAAAATATGTAGATTTGTAAAGGTGAAATTGCAATTTTTCCTACCCTTGGAGGGGAAAATCAAGTGTATTTTTTTCTGTGTTTGCATGGCAAATCTTTATGTACAATTATATAATTTCGTAGTAAAAATGCGATTTTTTTTTGGGCTCGCTCGCTACGCTTGCTCGCATATTAGAATTTATATTTTTTCGTCTCGGGGCCGTCATCAGCACAATCTACTTGGGGGCTTAACTTGCCACAAACATCATGAGTGATTGTATTGTTCTGTCTGACTAAAAAAAGTTAATTTTGCACTAAATGGCGTCAAATAGTCATGATAAAGCAGAATTAAAGGATAGTATTCTAAGCCGTAGAGCTTCCACAGTCAGGATCCCACTTGCAGGGGACCTTTGCGCAATTGCGCCTATTATGTAGGCTATATTGAGCACAATTTTTTGAGCCCCTCGTATTTGAAAATCTTGAATCCGCCCTTGAATATACTGCCTTATCTTAATAAGTAGGACTGTTTTAAGTCGATAAAACATGCCAAAAACATGCACCAAATCGCACGATTAATTCCATCAAAATTCCAAAAGCTCTCACCCTGGGAGGGGGACACCCCCCTCCCACACCCTCCCCTCCGCCCTCGCTCGCTCCGCTCGCTCGAGCTCGGTCGCTTCGCTCCCTCGCATATTCCGCCCCCCCCCCATAAGATCAAATCCTAGCTACGCCACTGGATCGAGCGAAGCGAGCGAGCGCCTAAAATCATGTAGTTTTCATGTGTCAGGAACAATCGTATATCTTCGGATATACACTTTATTATCTTATAGATATGAAGTATTTACAAAATGTGAATTCTAGGTTTAAAAACGGTCAAGGTGCACGAATATTATTATACTCTTTTTATTTGATACTTCTGGCTTGAAGTTCGTCTCCCTTTGAAATCTAAACAGAGATGGCATGTTTCTTTTCGGAAAGCCTTTCTCAATGCCGGTTTGATAATCTCACTGGTGTTCTTTTTACATCTTAGTATTCAATTAATGTTCCCTTCTTTTACTTATGGCATGACTTTATGACTGACAATTTGTCCGTAAAAAAACAATGTTTACAAAGTGTAAGCGAGCGCAGTGAACGAGTTTGAAAATTTTCGCATTTTTACATCAAAAGATTATCATTTTTTTGCATGTTTTTGTCGCCAAGTTATTGGGACAATTTGTTGGTACAAAATGACGTGGTTCTCTTTTTTTTTTTATTACTGATGACATGACGTTATGATAATAATTACCGGCAAAGCTCTGTCAACAAAATCTTGGTCGTTATGCGAGCGAGCAGAGCGATCGAGTGTGAAAAAAAAATTGCGTTCTTATTATACACTTCACAAAGTGCCATTTCTTGGTTTCGTCGGTGCTTGCATGAGACATTTTGTCGGTACGAGATGTCTTGGGTGACGGTCTACATGTACCGACAAAACTCGGAAAATGCATTATTCGGGGGAGGGCAATTGCCTCCTCCCTGTGGCCACCCCTCTGGCTGTGCTAGTGCATCAGTTGGAAACTTGGAAGTTACAGATAAGCATAGCGTTTTGTTCTTCTTCCTCCAAGATGTAGCTGAAAATTTTAAATCTCTCAACAGTTTAATTGTATATAGGCCTGTAAACATTTTGTCGGTATGTTTAGGTCGGTTAATTTGTAACGTTGTCGATGTAGTGCACTTGAATCAAGTTGACTGTACTATACCGCCAACGTTGTACTCATGACAAAGCGGTTTGTCGGATTACCGGAAAACACTTGACATGAAGAAAATCACTTGTGCGAGCGAGCTTGAAAAAAAAGTTTTTTACATTGAAAAATGCAATTTCTTTCAGTATTTTTGTTGGTTTTATGATATATTTCGTCGGTACAAAATTATTTTTTTTGTTGGTCCGCATGTACCGACGAAGTTCTTCGTGTACCGACGAAACTCCGAAAAAGCATTATTGGGGGGCAACTGCCCCCCGCCCCCCCGCCCCCCCCCCCTTTGCCTACGCTAATGCTCCACACCCATGGAGGGATCCGATAGATGAATTAACTCAAATTCCCCGCGGTCAAATTCTGATCGCCGCACTCACGAAAGTGGCAATTGCTTGACTAATGACTCTGTGTGCTAATCTAACACGTTTCTGAGAAGCAATTTATGAAATACAAGTAATTTCAACTAAATCATAATCATTTTCCAGGAAATTTCTTTTTGGTTCAGTTTTATCCGGCCCGAATTTGGGCTAAACCAGCTAGTGGCGTAGAAGGGGGGGGGGCAGACTGCCCCCTCTGAAGGATTTTCAGCGGGAAAATTCACCAAAACACCGGGAAAAAAGGAAAGGAAAATCTCTTATTATATATATTGTACTGTATATCTGTGCATCGATCGTCGGTGGCATCTGGCGCTCGTTGTCCGGGCGGGGGGGGGGGGGGGTCCGACCACAATTTCAAAAATGCCTCCTCTTCGTCAGTTCTTCAAATACAAACTCAAAATCAATTTTATTGGTCCAAAAGGAAATTCACTGCGTTTTTGTAAATGAAGAGCTTGTTTCCAAAAGGGGGTAGATCCATTTTTCATCAATTCAGTATAATTATGAGATGACACAAAATAATGAGAGGTAGAAATTCTCGTCAAAAGGTGGTTGATAATGGGCAAGGACAATGACTTTATTTCCAAAAGGGGGTACATCCATCACAGTTAATTTCCAAACAAGGATAGATCCAAAACATGAAAATAACAGAAAATGTTACAAAAAGCCTTTTTTTTCTACGCGGGGTTTTACTTTCGCACTGTGGGGTTCTTTGTTTGGTTAAGTTGGTTTCACTCAGAAACATTGCAATTAGGGTGAATAAAAAAAATCAGAAAATGGTATTGGATCTACCCCCTTTTTGAAATATAGAGTTTGCAAAAAGGGGCACATCTGTTTTTATCAAATTTGATTTTTTTTCCCAAAATCCATAAAACTTTAGTTTGTCTTAGATGATACAAATGAGAAAAAGCGGTAAAAATGGTATGGTTTTATATTCTCATTGTTGGGGTACTTTGTATAGGTTAAGTTGGTTTTACACAGAAACATTGTAAATTGCAATATAGGTAAATTTAAAAAAAAACTAATTTTTCTCAGAGTGGTAAAAAGTGGATCTAACCTCTTTTGAAAATAAACTCTTCAAATACAGCTTCAAATTTCAACAATAAACCATGGTTTTACCATGGTAAATTGGGCCATTTGTTTTGGTTTTACCGTGGTAACACAAGTGTATAACCATGCATGGTTTTACCACAGTTTGACCAAGGTATTACCATAATTGATGGTAAAATCATGGCAAAATCATGGTACTTATATTCTACTACTACCCTCCCCCACCCCCACTGGAAGCATATCAACATATACGAAGGTTGGTTGAGGAGTTGGTATATTAAAGGCCAAGTTCACTCTGACATTAAGCAGAAAAATGACAAAAACATATTAATGAAAGTTTGGCGAAAATCCACCAAAGAATAACAGAGTTATGAAGTTTCAAAGTTTTCATTTTGTGACGTCACATGCGAGCAGTTCCCCATATGTCATGTGATATAAATTGCATAAAGTGGCGTTTTCTCAAAAATTTGAAAATGATTTTACCTGTGCTTTCAATATATTATCAGAAACATTATTTTATACAGGCTTATATGAAAAAGAAATCCCATTTAATTATCATGAACCACTAAAAAAATAGCAATTTATATGGAATTTATATTACGTGACATATGGAGGCTGCTCGCATGTGACGTCACAAAACTAAAACTTTGAAACTTCATAACTCTCTTATTCTTTGGTAGATTTTCGCCAAACTTTCATTAATATGTTTCTCTATTTTTTTCTGCTTTTATTAAAACCAACTTGTCGTCAGGGTGAACCTTGCCTTTAATTCTGCCGCTGGACCCGTTTGTTAATTGGAAGATCATAAAATTCTTTCTGATCGAGCTATTGCACGCAGAGTCCAGGGGCTGCACCGGGTGGCAGGGGACGGCCACCCTCTGGAATTTTCAAAATGCAGAAAATCACGTTTTTGTTTTTTGTTTTTTGGCAGTGTATAGGCCTATACTTCGTGATATGTATGTTGTTTTTTGACATTTTGGCCAGTTGAAAGTTTTTGCCCTCCCTTATACCCTGCATGGCGCCTCCCCTGACGCAGAATGTCACCGTCGGTTATAGGATAGCAATTCAACAAAATCTATTAGGTGTGAAATTGAGGAAATACATCTTCTTATAAGATGAATATTATGAGATCTCCCTTCCTTTGAAGAAAAATCATCAGCCAGTGTATGGGGCAGACACTCAGCATGCCTTTCAGTAGAGGAAATTTCGTGTATCGAATGTTGGAGAGGGGGGGGGGGACGAAAACACGGCGAGTGGGGAAAAAACACGAATTGTTAAAGTGGAAATTGTAACTTTCAAATCCTTCTTACCCGCATTAACGAAGTTTAATGTTTGATTTTTATGCCTCCGCAACGAAGTTGCCGGAGGCATCATGTTTTCGGGTTGCCCGTCCGTGCGTCCGTTCGTCCTTTCGTCCTTCCGCCCGTCCGGTCCGTTACCGGCTCTCGTTACCGCGGTAACTTAAGAACCGCTGATAGGATTTTAATGTAACTAGGACCAAGTATGAACTATGAGGCAACGATGAACTGATTAGATTTTGGAGTTGAAAGGTCAAAGGTCACAGGTCACAGGGCCTAAAACGTCTGATTTTTGCTTTTTACCACGATAACTTAAGAACGACTGGTTGGATTTTAATGTAACTTGTGTGAAGTATGTATTATAAGGCACCGATGAACTGATAAGATTTCGGAGTTGAAAAGTCAAAGGTCAAAGGTCACGAGGCCTAATACATGTCCGATTTGGGATCGTTACCACAATAGATTGAGAACGGCTAGTGGGATTTTGATGTACGTAACCTGGGTGAAGTATGTATTGTAAGGCAACAATGAACTGATTAGATTTTAGAGTTGAAAGGTCAAAGGTCAAAGATCACGAGGCCCCATACCTGTTGTCTTTTATGCAATAATTTAAGAATGGCTTCAGTTATCGGATTTTGATGAAACTTGGGTAGAGTATGTAAGGCACCAATGAACTGATCAGATTTCAGAGGTGATAGGTCGAAGGTCAAAGGTCACAAGGCTTCCTACATTGTCTGGTTTGGGTGTGTTACCATAATAACTCAAGAGCGGTGTATCGGATATCAGTGTAATTACTTGGTTCAAGTATTTAGTATGAAGCACATGCAGATTAAATGATTTTATTGCGGAGTTGAAAGGTCAAAGGTCACGAGGCCTATACATATCTGATTTGGGCTCAGTACATATACCATTATAACTCAAGAATCGCTCGTCGGATTTTAATGTGACTTGGGTCAAGAATGCAGTTTGAGTCAGTGTGTTTCTATTGAGCATACCGTATTTATCCGGTTAAAATTTAACCGGCTATAATAGCAGAGAGCGGTATGTTTCTATTGGATTGCATTTTCCGCAAAGTGTGATCGATCTTACCGGGATCGTACGATTACCGGCTAAGAGTCCGTTGACCTGGGTTGCCGCAAGGTATTGTGGGAAGCGCGAGGTCAAGTTTTGCTCAATTAAACACACGCGCGCTGCAACCAGGGGTCAGGTATTCCGATCACGTGGTTTTGTTGATTTCCGGTTCTTAACCGGTTGATACCGCAACCGGCTGTTTCTATTGACGTCTCATCTTACGGTATAGCTCTCCGCTATTATCCTGCAAAAAGCAGAATAATTAGCGGCGAAAGTTTCTCCGCTAAAAAGACGGATAATGGCGGAGAAGGTCTGTTTCTATTGCCGGTTCATTCCTGAAAACAACCTTCAATAGAAACACGCTGATTTAGATTTTGAATAGGTTCGCAGATCCAAAATCTATGAAAAATCAAAAAAAAAATCTTTTTAAAAATTAAAAAATAAGTTTTAAAAATAGACAACCCCCCGAAAAATCGAGGGGACGCGCCCCCCGTCCCCCTTATCATCCGCCCATGATGCCTTTCTGCTCCATTAGTAAACAACAGAAACTTACAGAAAGACCGATGTGGAGTTACAAGAAATTATAGGAAATAAGGACATAAGAAAGAAAACAAATATCAAGGGCATCCAAGAAATCAAAACTAACAGGAGGAGATGTCACCAGGGGCGGAGATTTCATGTGACGAATGAAGGGGGCTGTCATCATGTGGAAGAACCAGTGGTGTAGACAGGTCGTCGCACG